>AFXY02001962.1:0-96090 GCA_000231845.2 Tetrahymena malaccensis 436 | reverse complement strand
TATTTTTTTATTTATTAATTTTATTATTAAATTTTAGAGAGTCCAAAAAATGAGTATTTAATGATTACTTTTTGTAAAATTTAATTGCTAAGTAATAGTGTGACTGTAATAATATTAATAGAACTATTAAGTATGAAACAAATTATTAAATATAGTTATTTTATTTATTATTTAAATATGAAGTTATTGAAAATCAGATACAGTTAATATTATTTATGTATCGAATTCAAAGACATTATTTTATAATTTCTTGTGATTGTGAATAAAAAATGTTTTTAATCAATTGAATATAAAAATCTTATAATAAATCTACTAAATAATTAAATAGCTATTCATTTAAAAAAACTATATGCTTAATTTAGCTCAAACGAGATTGAAATCTTATTTTACAAAAGTAAAAGGTTTCAGATTTAATAAGGAATTGGAGTGCTTTAATTAAATAGCGATTGGTTAAAATAACTTTTTTTATAATAATAGTAAATTGTTTTTATCTAAAAAATTTCGGAGTTGTAAGCTAAAAATAAGTTAATTAAATTAAATTTAACTAGGTTAGATTAAATATCAAAAATGAGGTTTCTAGCTTATTAAAAATTCTCAGTTATATGCATTATAAAAGTAATAAATATTTAATATTGATAAAATTTAACTAAAAAAAAAAATATTTTATAATGGAAAAATAATTAAAATAAAATTGAATTTTATTTAATTCATAAGTATTAGTTAATATTTTAATCTAAGCTAATTTAATTAATGATGTATGCAAATTAGTACTATTAAAAAATTGTATAGCATTATTTGATTTTTGGTCTACTAAATATAACTTTTTAGCTTTAATTAGTTAATTTTAGTACCTTGCTTTAAAATAAATAATTTAACATATTTACATATTAAACTTTATAAAACAATTTAATTGTTTAGTGTTAGTTCATACTAATAAAAAGTTAGTATGAAAATCAATCATAATATAACTATCATGTGTAAATAATAATAATAAATTAATAATTTATTGCAGCATTTTATATTACTAATCAATTGCGAATGTTTAGTTTAATTATCAAGAGCGTCATAAAAATAAATAATTCTAGATATATGAATATAAATAAATTATTATCAAATAAAAAAACGTAGCTTATTTTATTATATTTAGACAGTTTAAAATTATACTAAAAAATGATAGAAGCAAATAAAGTAATAAATGCATGAAGTTAGCTCATTATTTTACAAATTTAAAATTAATTGACTTATCTTTCTTCCTTAATTGTAAAATACATAGCTAATTAAACAAATAGAATAAAAAGTTTTCATTTATTATAAACTTTTTAAATTAAGTTTTTCAGCTTTTCTAAATTTTTGCTTCATGAGATTGACAGTTTTACTAAAATATATATACTATTAATCAATTAATGATTTTCCTCTATTTCAAATTAAATTGATTCGAGCATAAGAGTAGCTTACTTACTTTCAATATTTTAATTAGCAGATTTTTATAAGAAAAAATAGATAGTGATATTTTTTATAAATTTAATTTTAGCAACATAAAGTATAGTTTTTTTGATTAAGTATTCAAGTAAATTTTTTTAATTATTTGTATCACTAAAATTTAATTAAATATTTCATCAAAATAAATTAAATACCACCTTTTTTAATATTTTCTTACATGATAAAATTTATGATCGAAAAAAAGGGTTTTCTTTTAAAAATATAAAGCTTTTTTTAATTTTAAAAATATTTTGAACAAGGAATAAAATGAATAAAAGGTATCTAATATTTTTTAAAAAGATAGTTAAATAAAATAATAAAAGTATGGGCATGTATTAAATTAAATAGTTTGTTTAGTATTAGTGACTAGTACAGTCGATTAATTAACTTCGTTTTTGAAGTTAATCTAGTTAAGAAATTATATGAATCTATATTAAATTTGGTAATAGTTGAATTATTTTAAGTTGGCTGATGAAAACCAATTCATGCTTTAGCTTAACTTAAAACCGTTTTACTTATTATCAATTATTTAAAATAATATAATAAAAAATAATTTTTGACAGTTTCAAATAAAATTAGAATTAAAACTTAGAGAAAATCATAGAATGTATTAGTAGAGTTTATTATAAAATTTCTTAATATTACAAAAGAACAAATTGAGCCTAGTAAATTAACTTTGTAATATTAACAATTATAAATGTTTATTGTACTGATCAATATCACTTTTTATATTAGACCTTTAAGAAAATTATGATTCTAGTTCTAATTAATTAAATTAAGGAAATAGTATATAGTGTGTTAATAAAATACTGCATTTACAATTAAATAATATTTCGCACTTTCATTAAAATACTTCGAAATATATGATTAATGATTTAATACAAAATTAGTTTTTTTATTTTTTACTTTTTTTTCAAGCTAATTAGGCTACTTAAAAATAACAATTCAATACATAATCTAAACTCTTAATCAAATAGTTATTTACCTCCATTATCGATATGAGATTTAAAATGTATTTATCGAATATTTATTAATCAATCATTAAAATATTTAAGTAAGAAAAGATTTTAGATATATATTATGGAAAACTGGAGGGGTTTAAAAATAAAAAATTCTTTATTTATTAATAATCTATTTTTGTGGTTAAAATTAGATTTGCTATTTTAATTAATTTTATCATTTACTTTGAATCAATCCTCCTATCAATCCTATCAAGTAAAAATAGACAGTAAATTAAATTATTTAAATTTGTTAACCGCAGTATAAAAATTCTTTATTATTGAAATTTCAAAAAAAAGAAAGGATCGTTACACTATTAATAAGTTATATATTTATTTCTTAGGTATTTTTTTATAATTTTTAAAAAATATTTTAAATAATCAAAGAATTAACAAATTATTTTTTTAATAATTTTTCATAAAATAATTTTAAGATTAAGTGATTGACTTAAAACAAACATAATACTTTTTAAAATTGATGTATATAATATAATAAATAAATAATTAGTTAGTTAGTAATTTAAAAAATATTTTATTTGCTTAAAGCATTATTTAGTAAGTAAGATTATTCTTTTCAGAAAGCCAATAAAATAGCAGCGAAAGCTAAGGCGAATTAGATAATTTTTCCAGAAGAAGGATTAGCAGCATTATCTTAAGGAGCTTCTTTAGCCTTATTTTCAGTTTTTTTCTAAGCTTCTTCAGCCTTTTTCATAGCTTCTTCTAATGCCTTCTTGATATCATCTTAAACGTTATTGTTATCTTCAATTTCAGAATTATTTTTAGCTTCTTCTTCAGCTTTTTTAGCTAATTCTTCAGCCTTTTTAATAGCATCTTCTAAATCTATAGCTTCACCATTAGAATTCTTATTAGCTTATTCTAATCCCTTATTCATATCAAATCCAGTGCCGCTTTTTTCAACCTTCTTAACTTCTTCTTCTGCCTTTTTCATAATATCTTCTAAGCTCATGTTAGCTCCTTCGTTGCTATCGTTTTCAGTATTATCAAAAGTTTCCTAATCATCAGTAGCAGAGTTTTAATAAGCATCACTATCAGCAAAAGCAGTTACCAATATGAGGGCAGCAATTAAAAGGACAAATAAGTTCTTGTTCATTTATTATAGATAGACTGGTTTATTATTATTTTTTATTTAATAATTTAATTATGAAATTTATAGATTACAAAATGATAATTTAATGAAAAATTTCTGTGAAATTTTAAATATTTGGTTATAGTGTTAGTGTAATATAACAATAGAACTATTAAAAAAGAAACGATGATTTAACAAAGTTATTTGATTATTGTAAGTTATTCAATATAAATCATAATTTATCTGTTTAAAATTTGAATAAGAATAAAATATATTAGCAATCAACTTTCATATCTTACTAGTTAATTTATCTACTAGCTAACTAATTAGCCATTTTTATTATAAAAAGGTATTAGCTTAAAAAGGTTTGTTGAGATTCAATTCTTTTCTTTTTAGATACATAAAAACGTTTAGGATTTTACTAGAAATTTGAGAGTGTAAAATAAAAAGTAAAGTAGATTTTTATAGTAATAGCAAATAATTTATCTCAAATTTTTTTGACAGTCAATAGCTAAAATTAATTAAAATTAAACTTAATTTAATTTAGTTGGATTAGATTACATCAGGTTACATACATCAATAGTAAGAGTGTTTAGCTCTTTAAAATCTTCTCTGTTATAGGCATTATAAAATGAAAAGATATTTTATGTTAATAAAATATAAATTTAATTTAACATTTAATTATCTAAATAATAATTTATTTAAAATAAGTGAAATAAAATTTCCATTTTTTTAACATTTACTTTAAAAGTTAATAAAATTAAGGAATTATTTAAAGGGCGTTATTAAAAATTATAAACAAACACTCCTTTATATTTAATCAATTAAAATAATATTTTTTAGCATAAATTAGTTTATTTTAGTTGATTTTCTAATATATAATTTAACACACATAGCAGGTATACTTTAGAAAAAATTCAATTGTAAAATATTCATGTAAATTAGTAAAATTTTAGAATGCTTAATAATCATAATTTATGAATTATTTGCTTATATTACCAATAAATCACACTCTTCAAGCAACTTTTAATATTACTTTCGAATTTGAAAGGTTAGTTTAATAATCAGAGGGCGATTAAAATAGTTCTAGAATATATGTGTGATAACAAATTATTTCAAAAAACAAAAACTGTAGTTTATTTTAATATGTTTGTTAATACAAATAGTTATTAATTTAAATACGAATAATAGTAAATAGTAAAATATTTGCTTGAGATTTATAAATCATTTTGCAAATTGACAATTAATTCATTAATTTTTCTTCTTGTTTATAAAATAGGAACCTCGTTAAAAATAAATTTCAGATAAAAATGTCCCGTTTTTTATAAACTTTTTAAATTTATTTTTTAAAACTTCGCTTTAGAAAATGATGTATTAACTAAAATGAGTATTCTTTTAATCAATTAATTACTTTCTTCTATTTTAAATTAAATAAATTTGAGCTTAATTACGACTTGTCTTCAATACTTTAATTTGTAAAACAATCTATAAGAAAAAAAAGATATTGGATTTTAAAGATATTTAATTTTAGGAAGATAAAGAAAAACTTTTCTGACTAATTATTCAATTAATTTAATAAATTTGTTTTTATTACTGAAAATTTATTAAGAATACTATCAGAATTAATTAATAAATTACTTAAATTAAATGCTGTAAATATAAATTAAAAAGGTTCTATTTTTCGTTTTGATTGGGCTAAAAAATTTTTTGAAAAATATTAAATTTCTAATATATTAAAAATATTTTTAATGAGGGATTCAATGAATAAAAGGTAGATGTTACTTATAGAAAAGTTATATGAGTACAAAGTTAACCAAACAAATTTAAAAAAATAGGTTTTTATAATGATGCAGTAAGTTAATTAACTTTCTTATGAAATTAATTTAGTTAATAAATTATATGAATCTATATTAAGATTGGTACTAGTATGCAAATTTTTTTATTAGGTCGATAAAAATCAATTCATATTTTAACTTTATTTTAAACCGTTTTATTTTTATTCAATAATTTATTATTTTAAAATTTTTTTTATAAATTTTAATATCTTCTTGTTTAAAATTTAAAAATATCAAGGAATAAATCAGTATGATTTTATATAAAGTCTCATAATATTGCCAAAGCATAAATTGATCCTAGCAATTTATCTTTGTAGATTTACAATTATATAAGCTTGAATACAAATCAAGATAGCTTTTATATTTGATCAGCAAGCAGATTATGGCTCTCTCTATACCACATTAATTAAAATAAAGAAATGATGTTAAGTTTATTAATAAATTCATCATAGTTTTTTGTAAGATCTACATTCATATTCAATTAATTAATTTTCCTCCTTTATATTTAAATACATTAAATACATGGTAAAAATATAAAATTTAATGATGTAATAAACAGTTTGTCAGCTTATTTTCACATATTTACTCAAATCAAATAAGTCTTAATGAAAATGATCATTTAATAAACATAATTCTTTTTTCTAAATTGATAAATCAAAAGATTTTAATCTAATTATTTAAAAAGTGTAATTTAGGGAAAGTATAACTATTTGCTTTATTATATTTTTTGAACATCAAATAAAAAATAATTATGATATTAATTCAATTTGTTGTTTTTTTTCAAAAAATAAAATGATTGCTGAAATATTTCAAAATTAATAATTTTATTTAATTATTAATCTAATTTTCAATAACTATGCTTTTAATTAAAATCATTTAGAATTAATATTAAAATGAACTCTTAAATTTTTTGTAATTGCCCTTAGTATTACTAAATTAACAAACTGTTGTTTCTAGTAATTAAAAACATTATTTATTTTAAAGAGTAGAGTATAATGCGATTCTAGTATACAAAAAATAGTAAAAAAGCTTTCTAAATTAAAATAATAGCATTTATTTAAATTATCTTTAATGATTTGCAAAATGATAGACTCATAAATACTAAAAGATAAAAAGTTTGATGATTTATTACAGTATTTTTTTATAATTTAAAATGATCAATCCTATAACTAAAATATTCTCTCAATTATTCATTTAAGATCCCCTATTTTAACTAAAATAAATTTAGAAATAAAGTGAAACTTGCAAATATAATATCCTTAAAAAATTAACTTTTCTAACTAGTTTATGCATGATAATTACAAGGATATTTTTAGAATAATCATATATTTTAAAAAATAGACATTGTATATAAGTAGAATAAAGATATTATTTACTACTATTAATAATTAAAATGTTAACTAAATGATATTATGGATATTTTTCATTATTAATTTTACATTTATGGTTTATCTAAAATTATAAAATATTCTTAAATTTACAATTAATTTTTTTCCTTTTTGAAGGATTTTAGGCTAACAGGGTTGCTTTAAAACATATATTAACATATCTAATAATTATCAATTTCGAAAATAGAAAATAGATAAAATAATTAAAATAACATACACTCAATCAAAGAAAAAATCAATTTTAATATTAGTAAATTTAAATTCAAACCTTTTAATATATTGAAATCATTTAATTTATAGCTAGATGTTTATTTTTCCCTCTTTTGATCAATTCCTATCTATTCATTTAAGAGTATTATGTTTGTACATTTAATGCCAATAACCAAAAAAGGCGAAGACAATTATTTAGTTCTAAAAAATGAATTAAAATGGATAAAAAAAAGAATGATGCTTTTGTTAAAATTTGTTAGTAAGATTTAACAAATAAAGCATATAAAATGAATTTACTAATAATTATTAAAAAAGCTAATTATAAATATTATATATATAGAAATGAATCCTAAGATTCACCCTTGCTAAGGATGTTTAAGTTACAGGGATAATTTTTAGAAATTTTGAAATTTTTTTAATATAAACGTATAAGCTTTTTATCAAACTTCTTTATATTTTTACAATAGCTTTAATAATAGCAAATATATTAATTATTATTAACAATTTAACATTATTAAGACTGAACATTATAATCATTAAATATTTATATATTATCCTTAAACATACTGTGAGCAAAATGACAAAAAAAAATAGATTTTTCAAATATTTTTAAATATATTTAGTTAGATGCATTTATAATAGTTATGATAATAAATGATAATCTAAAATCTATTTTAAAAGTAAATGAAATTATATATAAAATATTAGCTAAATATAAAAAATATATTATTTAAAGCAAATTTCCTTTTTGCAAGGATTTTAGAAAAATAAACAAATTCATTATAATGATTTTATAACTAAAAACTTTGAATAAATAATTTAAATAATCAAGGTTGAATTTAAATTGCATAACATTTTTTAACAAACTTTTTAATTATTGCAAAAAAACAAAAAAAATCAAAAGCAAATATATAATTTTTAAAAAAAGTGTTATTTGTATTGCATTATGAATATATTTACTAAATAAATTAGATTAGAATGTTGGCTAAATAAAAATACTAATATTTCTCTTTGGTTTAAATAAATAAGAATTATTTATTTTTATCTGTTTAAATATAAAATAAATGGAAATTATCATTTTATATAAATAAAATTGGATTTTATTATTGTGCTTCAATATTTTTTAGAATATTTCTGAGATCAAAGAAATTGATCAATCATCAAAGACATATTATATTTGTTTCAATTAGCAAGTGCAAATTTACTCCTATAAATAAATACATCACAATTAAACAATTGATAGATAATAAAATTGCTTAATTATTTATTAATCAGCTTACCTTTTTAAAGTCAAAGCAAATGATGTTGAGGATTTAAAGCTAAATCATCAAAAATAAATATATAAAAATTTATAAAGCCTGATCTTTATTTAATTAGCAAAGAAAGGATATTAATATCTAAAGTTAGTTATTCAAAATTACTATTTCAAATTTGAGATAAGACAATAGCAGAATTAATTTATAAATAGAGAGCAAGAGTAATGAGTAGCTGTAGCCTATCGAAAGAAGAGATTTTAGATATAAAGAGATTTAATTAATAATAAACGCATGATACTATGTATACTTATGACTAATGCACATATGTAGATTTTATGTTGAAAATGTTAGTTAATGATTTCAAAAATGATTTAAGTAACTGTATTTATCGTTCAGAATGTCCTAGCTACGATACTATGATGATTGTTATGACTGTTTGCTATGCTTACTGCCTACTAAAATGCTGCATTCTTTTTATGGTTTATTTCTACTAGAAAAATAGAGTTAAAAATATTTCGAATAATATTTCTAATATAACAAACTTTGAAGATGATGTCCAGCATTAGATTCGAAATAATTAGAATAACTAATAGCAGAATAGTGAGTAAGATGGCTAACAAAAAAAAAATAACACAGGCAAATATTTCCTTGATGCTGACAGTATTGAAGAGTTAAAGACTTATGAAACAAGCATAAAAATTAATATTTATGTGGAAATGTTTATGGCTGCTAGAGATTTCTTTTTGTTCAGAGGACTAGGCTATTTTATTTCTTATCTTTACGATGTTGTTTTTATATATAATCCTACTTATGAAAATAAAATAGAAGAATCGTAATTTTAATGCTCAATTTAAAATCCAACAAATATAACGGCCACTTAATGCGAATACTTGAAGAATAATACCTATTTCTATTTGTCAAGTGCAGATATTTGTGTGATTAGATACCCGTTCTTTCACTTAGAAGGAGAAGAAAATGTAGGCTAGTAATATAGTTTAATGTACATTTATATTATCTTATGGATTATTTTAGAAAGTTTTGCCGGCTCAATTCTTTTCTTTAACACCTAAGTGCTCTCTTACGTCAATGAAGGAGGTAAAGAACCAAAAGATTACAATAAAAAAATTCTGAAATTATCTAAAATCTTCTTCGTTTCATAAGTTACTGTTTTATCTGTGCTTATATTTGTTTTTTAAATCCGTCTTTATTTCCGCTTCGAAAGTGCCCAAGTTATCATATTTTATTTAGTATGGAAAAGCCTTGGCTTCATGTTATTGTTAGATCAATATATAAAAAAGAAATATCTTTCAAAGGAGCTTTACATAGATATAGCTTACGATAAAGACATGGATTGGACTGAAAACGAATTGATGAATTACAATAAGGCAAAAGAAAGAGCTGAGTAATCATCAGATAGAATGAGTTAATAATTTATAGAAAATTATAAACACTACCTAGGAATAATTCATAAAAATCTTAAGAACAAATGTGATTAAAAGTAAAGTTAACAAAAAAATAAGATTAAATTTTAATGGAATTCTTATTTGAAGTTTGTGTTAATCACTCTCTTATTTGGTATTCTTGGTTACTCCCTGTGTCTGATTCATTATTCGATCAACAAAGGCAGTTCATAGTAAGATATTCCTGATAGTACTTTTGATATATCAGATTTAAACGGCTCAAACTTCTAATTTGGTAAATATTTGCAAGCTTAGTGGCTCTATTGGGCTGGATTTGTTTTATGCATGCTTGAAAGTGCTGTTTTTGAAATTTTCAATAGTGTTCTTTTATTGCATAGCTACTACCTGCAATTATTCAAGCAGATGGCTAATCCCGAAGGAGATAGAAACAATAGCGAAGGGCAAGATATTTAGTGATTTAATTTCATTATTATTTTTTTAGTTTTTGCATATATGTATTTATATATGAATGTATATTCATCAATAAATGATAATCCTAGGAATTAAATAAAATATATTAAATTTTTTTCTAATAAAGCATGCAAATTTTTTAAAAGTAAATAAATTTTCTTAATTAGAATATCAAAATTTACTATATTAATTAAATCATTTTGTTTATCAATTTTATTCTAACAAAAAAACAAACATCATTTTATTTTATATAATTTTATAATTTAAAATGTTTTTAATGCTAATTTTTTGTTACAATTAAGTTGTAAATTCTTTCCAATCTTATGAAAGAAAATGATTTTTTATTAGAAAATGAAATTTAAGGTGAAAAGTACACACACAAAAATTAAAAGTTACACAAAAGATTTTTAAAAATAAAATTTAAATGTTTAAAATAACTTAATACATATTATTATTTTTACCATAAACATTATTATTTTGGACAAACATTTATTTTATGAAAAAATAATGTAATTTAAACTTAAAAAGAATAATTTTTTTAAAATAAATTAAATAAAACTAAAAACAAATATAAATAAACATGAGAGAAGGGAGATTTATGGTGAATATTTTTGTCATTGAATTTATGGTGATAGCTTATTTTTTATTAAATTAAACTGGTCTCTAACTTTTTAAATAAAAATAATTTATTTTTTTTAATTTTATTTTAAACACTAAAAAAACAAAGGTTAAGAAATTTGAGAAAAAAAGATTTAAACATGAAATATTTTTTTTATTTAACATTTTTCAAACTTTTAAGTAAATATTTTGAAAACTATTAATGGTCTTTAAGAACAAACTAATCATTTTCACTAAAAGTATAGTTAAATAAATAGAAATATATTTTATTTTAAATTCAATTCAATTGATTGGCTTTACTGATAAAATTAAAAGTTTTATCTAATTTAATTCAATATAAAATTAGAATTTCTTTAGTTTGTTTATACTTTTTAATGAAATATTTACAAAAATTACAATTTTAATAAAACTATTTTTATATTAAACTCACTCATTTACTCATTACTTTTTAACTTTAAATTAATCATCTAAATACTCCTTAAAATTAAATGTTTCTGATCCTCCTCCTTCTATTTTTAAGTCACTTAATATGTCTTCTATTTTTTGCATGGCTCTCTTAATTTATTCATTTATTTAGTTAAATTAATTTTGACAAAATAAAATAATAGATAAATTTAGATAATTACCTCCTTTTCTTTTTGCTCCTCTTTTTCATTTTGGCCATGCTTGGTCTACTTTTGACCAGTGTACTCTTTTTCGTGTAGAAAAATCATCTTTTTCAACCTTGATATTTCAATTGTATCACCACTCTTATTGGGTGTAAGTATCCTAAATGCATTCATCAACTCTTTTTTTTCTTTTTCCAAATCAGTTTCTATTTATTTTTCTGTCAAATCATCGTCTGGGATAAAAACTCTCATTAAATCTTTATATGTAAGCTTATTATCTTCATTATAATCTCTAAATTTATTTTCTTAATGCTTTTCTCTTTTAAGCTGCTCCTCTTTTTTAATCATCGCTAACTCATTTAATGCATTTATCTCTTCCTATATTTATTTTAAAAGAAACATTCAGATAATCTTAGATTATTTTCATTCTTTTTGTTTTCCTCATTAAGAGAAAATTTATTAGAGGATTAATAAAAGTGTAAAAAATTTGGAAATTAACTTCAGTTATATCATCAACACCAATAAATTTAAAGAATTCTGTCAACTATTACTTCCAATCTTATTATGCTTAGTCGTCATCTTTATTTTACTATTTGTTTATCTCTTCTATCCACCCAAAAATACCTTCTATTTCCCTAAATATTTTTTTATCAGCCATTTCTTCTTATTGGTTAATTAATTTTTTGTAAAGATTTTTAAATTTTTGATTGTAAAAATTAATTAAACTTTATAAGCATTTATCGTATGCTGTTTAAAATACTAACGAAATATTAAAATAAAAAATTTAAATAAATATTTTATCTAAATAAATCATTCTTTCATTTTAATATTTTATCATAAAACAATTTCTTTTTTTAACAAGAGTTCACCATAACATAGATATTCATTTTAAAAATTGTTTAAATTAGAAAAATCAATAATTAATTAAATGAAATTTGCACTAAAAATGTCATTTTCAGTTTTAATTTTGAATAAAGATTCTTTCAAAAATTAAATAAAATTAAATAATTTTGTAATAAATGGAATGAATGAATGAATGTTAGTTATATATTTGCAAATTTTTTTTTGTGACTATAAAAGATAGGAATTCATTTGATTTTGCAAGTAATTTATTTAATTAAAGCACTATCAACATAGAAACAAAGAAAGACCTATTTCATGCAAAAATATAAAACTAATTTCACTAATATTTGATAATAATAATTATTAAAAATAAAGAAAAGTTATTATTTTTATAGAGATAGAATTTTAATAAATGAGCACTTTTGCAACTGATAAAGTAGATATTTAGGTAAACACTTCTATTTACTATTTCAATTAATTCATTAGTACCTTTGAACACTTTCCAAAGCCTTGTTTAGATGCGAAACATTTTTATAATGCATTTTAGTTTATTTGATAAATCAGGATTTTTAATTCATTTGAAATATTCATTTCATCATATTCAATTATTATAAATTAAATTAGTATCTCAAGCAAGACAATATTGGTAAAGTTTTGGCTAAGGGATTAGCTGTTTTATATTAGGAAAAACCTAAGTTCCCAGTCGATTACTTAGCAAAATGGCTTTTGAATTATTCAGTTTCAGTTAACAACGAAAATAGATTAGATGATTCCCTCAAAGAAAAAGAAAACTTAAAGAAGGAATACAAAGAGGAGTTAGATAGAATTCAAAAAGAAAATTAAATTAATGAAGAAACTAAGCTTCTTGATGAATAAATAGACAAGAATTTCTAATAAAAAATTGTTAACGAAGAATATCACGATGTTCTTTTAAGCCACGAATTCCCTAACTTCCTTGAAGAGAGAAAAGGATTAACTGGTGTTTATATTGGAGTTAAAGACTTTTAAGTCAAAAAGATTAATGAAGATGACGAAGACGAAAAGGCTCATCTCGATTAGGATAAGGATAAAGTCATTAATTACATTGGTTATTCATCAAGTCAAAAAGATATAATGGCAGGTAATTATTTTATAAAAATCCAACTTAATTACTTATTCTTTCATTCATTTATTCACATACTTATCTATTTATTGTTTTTAAATAAGAGCAGTAAATAAATTAATTATTAAACTATATTGATAGATATTAAATCGATGATAGATTTTGATTTTATTCAAAAAAATATAACTAGATGTTAAATATCTTTCAAAACAAACAAATAAGAATTCAATATTTTTTTATTTAAATTAAATTAAAAATTTTAAACTCAATGCAACAATTTTCTTTTTAAAATTAGGCAAAATTCTTTCTGCTAAAGAGGAAGAGAGTATTACTGCTGCTGTATTCAAGGAGCCTGAACCAAGAAATGAAGATGACGAATCACCTATCCCACCAACTTACGTTTACGTTCCAGATTTGGTTAAAGAGCCCAGAATGAATTACTTCAAAATTCCTAAATTAGGTGCCTATATTGCTTTCCCATTGAAATACAAGTCTTACTTAAAAGTAAAAATAACAGAAATATTATTTATCTTTAATTGTTATGCATGATTTTATTTATAATTAAATTTATTTATTTACTTATAAATGAACAACAGGAAGAGTTCTTTAATGATGCCCTTACTAAGAGATAAGAATTTTAAGCTGAACACGATAAGTGGGAGACTGAGAAGAAGGAAAAGGAAGAAGAATTCAAGAAAGAAATCGAAGCTCTTGAGGGTGACGAAGAAGCAATCGCTGCTAAGAATGCTGAACTTGAATAAATGCTTGCAGAATATCCTGAAGAACCTAAAGAATAAGAATTTATGTATGAATTAAAGGAATATGTTGTTTGTGCTGATACTATGGGATAAGACCGTGGTATTCCTGTTGAAGATATTACCTATTTAGAGAACTACGTTAAACTTTTTGCCTAAAGTTGGGAAAATATGGAGTACAAGCTACTCAGTGATGACATTGATCGTTAAATTGCTTACTTAAAAGAAGTTCCTAAAGAGCGTCTTGATTAACTCAACGACGAAGAAGAAAAGGCTGAAGATGAAAAGAAGCCTGATTATGACCACTTAAAAGAAGCAAATAATGAAAAGGAATATTAATACCGCTTAGAATGTGTCCGTCTTGAACGTTAAAAGGAACTTCTTCGTGAAGAAGATATTTAAAAGTACATCTATGAGTTAGCTCATTATCGTATTTTAAAGTTCCCTGGAATTTTGTAAAATATTCTTTATTTATTGGGTTATTCTATGGAAGAAATAAATATTCCAGGAACTCATGTTCTTAACTGGAAAGAAGTTAAGAAGCTCCTTAACGAAAGCTTTATTAATAAGGTGATTGAGTATAACCACTAAGGTCCTAAGCCAAACAAGGTTAAACCTTACGCATTGGTTAACAGAATCACAGCTAAATTAGAAAAGTATGACAGAACATAGGTCGAAGAATATAATATTGGATATGCTCGTCTCTTTAAATGGTTACAAGACACTTGCCGTCTTCGTAAGACTGACATTGAAATTCGTCGTCAACACTATGAAGATCGTGTAGAAGAAATAAAAAAGAAAGAAAGTGAATTAGAAGCTTGGGAGACAGATAAAGCCAACAAGCTTGCTGAAGCCAAAGAAACTGCTGAAGACCCTGAAAACTTCAACGACGAAGAATGGGAAAAGACATACGAAGAAGAAAATCCCAGACCAATAGTCCCTGAAGCTGTTGAAGCCGACGTTGATGAAGATTGTTTCTTTGAATGATAAAAAAAACTTTGAATTTATTTATTTGAAAGCCTTCAGAGAAAAAGCAAAACTGTTTTCAAAGATAAAATAAAAAAATTTGATAAAATATGAATAAATCCATTTAATTCAGTTTGTTGATTTATAATTAAAATTAGTATTTTTGCCATCCTTTTTTTATTAAATATTTCATCAAATTATTTTTTAAATCCTATTGCCGATTTAATTAATTTAGCAAAATTCTTTTCTTCTATCCACATTTAATCTAAATATTATCCAAACATAAAAAAACTAAAACAAAGAGGCCTTAATTTGTTATTAAAAGATTAAAAAACATTAAAAAATTAAACTGATTTTAATTAAATATTTTAAAATCTGCAAACATTTTTTAAAATTAATAAAAATAATTTCTTTTAACAGAGAGTTTCTGCTTAAACATTTCTTCAAAGTAAAATTTTAATAAAGAATTGCCTAAAATAAAATAAAAATTCAATTTGAAATATTTGTTAAATATTTTAACAAAATAGTTAGAATTATTAATTAAACCTTAAATCAACAAATTCTTATTAATAAATGTGCAATTTTAAAAATTAAAAACTGGGATAAAAAATATTTTTCTCTCTAAATCATTTATTAAATTTAGTAGTAACAAAATAAATAAATAAACTTCTTTATGAAAGAATAGCAAGATATGGATGGATATACTATCTATAAATTTATTATTTAAATAATCATTTTAAGCTATGAAATATTTATTTTTATAATTAATTACTTATCAAATTTAAACATTAAAATTAAGTATAAATACATTCAGAAAAGTTTAAAAAAGAAAATTTTAATTCAACTACTTATTTGGATTTATTAAATTCTTAAATTAAAATAGTATGCAAGGTTTTTTTATAAATAAAAAGCAGGAATTTATCAATCTATTTGTTAAATTGCTTAAATTATTATTATAAAAAATTATGATAGATAAAAACTGATGGATATATTATATTTATTTATTTCTAAACATTCTTTAAAAATTATTTGAAATATTAAACAATTTTAATTTTATTATCGACATAGATCAACGAAAAAATTCTATAGATTCAATTTTTAGTAGCATTCAAACAAATAAATTAATTTTTAGGGAAAAGCTTTTGGTAAGAGCTTTGAGAAATACTGTTAAGATTTTGATTTCATAAATCTGAAAAAGAATCAAATTTGCATAAAATTCTCTAAGAATTTTTTTCATCTTTCTAAATTTTTAAATCAGATTCCAACTTAGAAATGTTGTCACTTTGTTTATTTATATCTGATCTTTAAGATTATTGCACTTCATTTTAAATTGTTCTTGATGATGAAAGTGATGAACAATCTAAGATCATTTTGTTTTATATTTATTAATTGGGGAAAAAATTGATTCTTGATTCATCTTATATCTCGCTTTGCTAATCTTGATCTTTGCATTAATTACAGGAAACGGATTTCTATTCATTGTTATCTTATATACTTATATTTTCAACATCTTATATCTTATTAGAATTTTGACTGATGAAAGAGTTTTAATTCCTATCTTTATTTGAGATCTTAAATAGAGATTTTCTTTTAAAAACGCTTTCTAAATCTTCGGCTTTATTATTGTTTTCGTTTTCATTCTAACTAGAATGAAAAGAAGTGTTGTTGCTTTAACTTTATCTGTTTTCATAAATAAATTTCCTGAAAATGCTTCTAGCCTTACTTTTATTATTGTTGCTTTGCTATATTATGTTGATTGTGGATTATCTAAATAACCGAGATCCAGAAAGAACCTTAATACCACTCAGTGATTCAATAAATTCATTTTAATTTTCTTTTTGGGAAGAAATAAATGTATTTTCCTAATTTTATCTTTCACCCTGATCAATTAAAGAATCAAACTTAGAATTCTGCTCATTTGATGAAATTTTAATTTAAGATTTATTTTTCATTTAGTAGCTGTAGTACCGATTAGTCAAGTTGAACTTTTATATAATGCTGGGATAATTATCTCTAATAAAATAAACCTTCATAATCTTCATTGCATCATATTCTAACTTCAATAGCTTTCTTCTACTAATTTAGCTATAATTCAGACTTTCATCCATCGGGTTGATGATTTCCGTGTCCATATTTGAGTATTCATTTTAATCTTTCTATTATTCTTAAATTACTTTTTTTTCACTCCCCTCTTTCTCTTCGTTTTTCATCTTGCTTTTTATACTTACACTCTCACTTATCATCCGTTAAAATGACCTTATAGATTTCTCTCTCTTTATATTTATTTTACTAAATCTTGAAACTGGAGTTTCTATCATAGGTATTTGTAAGTCATCAAAATTTCTAACAATACTCTATAACCTCAATACTAAAATTAAAAAAATTATTAATTAGATTTCAATTCGAAAAAAATTAGGAAGGGCATTATTGAATTTTTCATTTATTTTTTTTAGTAAATAACTGAACAAAATATATTAATGTTAAATTAATGGTCCTATCAATAGCCATTTCAAATTTTAAAAATATTTTTATTAAACTTTTTTAATTAAAACATTAATTATCTAACAAATGATATACATCTTTTTTTATTTATCATAACTGTGATAAAGTAAAGTTAATTTTGTTAAAATTTCTAATCTAATTATTTATTTATTCAATTATTAATTAAGTTTATTTAAGAAAATTCAAAAACTGAAACACAAATAAATATTTTATTCTTAAATAAAAAAAATATGGATTGAAAAATAAAATCTTAGAATTAGAATAATAAATGAAAGAAGTAAAAAATGTAGTTAATTAAGTTTAAAAATAGTTGTCCAGAAATATCCTATTGATTGGATTGATGGGAGAATAAGATTTTGTTAAATAATGCACTAGCAAAATGTTTGTTTTTTTGAAAAAATAATTGAAATAAAAAAATACTTTTATTGTTTTCTGATGGAGATTCATCTATATTTTAGAAAAAATATTAATTTAATTTCGATGCTATGTTAATGTTTGAATTTGGGTCTTTATTTGATTATAAATTGTTATAACTGCTTTAAGAAACGTTCCCTGAATTCATTCTAGCTCTTATATTATCACCTATTGAGGTTTCGTCGAAGTTATGAGATCTTTCAATAGTTGTTAACTATTATTTTTTAGATTATTCATCTTAAATACTTTATGTTAATGTGTTTTAACTTATGAATGGTTTTTTCTTTTCGTTATTATCAAAATTTATTGAAAATACTTCCGAGGGCTGCTCTTCAGCTATTTAAGATACAAATTGCATAAAGTCTTTCTTTTAATTTTATTCTATTTCTGCATTTACTGGTGTTTACATTTCCATTTTGTCATAATATGATTATAAGAATTTATCTTCATACTCATTAAGAGTTATATCAAAAGTAACAGCAAAATCTATGTATTTGTCTAATAGCCTAACAATTTGTGATTTATATCCTGTTTTTCTTTATGTCTATCTTTTGAACGTCCGGTCTCTATCTATTTGCAAACTACTTAAAGAATAATCACTCTTAACTAGCTGTATTCTGTCACAGCAATAGTGTATTTTCGGACAATTATTAATTTAATGGCTAGTCTATTAACACTCAGAGCATGCCTGGTTGATTAAATCATATTGATTGTTATAATTAATGAGATCTCTAATATAGTAATATTTTTCTAAGTCTTCTTCAAATTCTTTCAGTAATTCTAGAAAAGGTTTTAAATCGATTTTTAACACAGCAGAAAAACTTTTGCTTCTTGTTGTAAATTCTCTTGGTTACCCAGTAAAGAAAGAGTAATAACCGAAATTCTATCCTAATAATATTAATAAAATCCAGTTTTATCAAATAATATTTAAATAAATAAATAAACACCTTTTGTCAATTCATTAATTACAGTCACTTTATTCTTGCTATTATTAATTATTTAAACTTCACCTTGCTCTATAAAAAATATTGAGTTTAGATCGGAACTATCTTTCTCATAAATGATCTCTTCTGGCATGTATTTCTGCTCAGTTATAATTTATGTCATCTTGCTCAGTAATTATGGGCTAAAGTTTGAAGCGAATATTGGGGAATCTCGAATGACTAAGTTATTACTTTCAAAAATTAACTGTTTTTTTAAATTGGAATTCAACTGTTAAATGATTTTCAATCCCTCTTCCTGTGTATCATCATCGAATTTCTTTTCCCAATAGTAATCTAAATACTCTCTAATTCTATTTTATAAATTTTCACTTACGTTCTTCCTCAGCATGAATTTGTTTATGTATATTTTTTTTTGCTGAATAGAAATACTGTTTCTAAAAAATCAGATAAAAAAAAGGTTAAAATTTTTAATTAGAGAAAAAATATAATGAATGAAACCCATCAATAAAATTTTTTAAATTAAGTAATCAAATTGAAAAATTATTTCAAAATAAGCAAATTAAAAGGAAAAAAACCAATTTATTTATATTGATTTTAAATATATAAAAGATTTTTGTAATTTTTTTTATATAAATACTTATTAATTGCTGTTATATATTTTAATGAAATAAATATTCGAATGCTTAATTTTGAAATAAAAATGATAAATTACTTGTTAAGTTCATTGAAAATCACACCAATTTGATTGAGAGAGTAACCATATATACCACAGAGAAGCACAATCAATATAGAGCAAAGTATTTTTTCCTCTGTATTAGTAGGGGCAATGTCTCCATAGCCAACTGTAACCATCGAAATTGTAATGTAATAAAGAGCATTAACATATTGAATGCTCCATGCTTAGTCATACAGCTAATATTTAATCAGCCAGTTATTACTAGTATTAATTTTGCTTGGAACATATATCCAGAAACAAGCAAAGGAGTGTGCAAAAAACAAGATCAAAAGAAAGAGATTCAATAATTTAAGTATGTAGAGTAATCTTATTGATTTGAAAATTCTTTCTCCAATAGATTTTATTATGTATTGAATTTCTTTTAATCCAGGAAAGATGCAAATTAGGAAAAATTTATATTTCATGCCTGTTAAGCAGAAAAGAGTAAACGCGAGCAGTGGAATTAACAGAGTGAACCATTTTTCTTTAACTAAATACAAGGAAATACTTTTTATTGAGCTAGCATATTACCCTTAGTATTGCACTCCATAAAAATAAATTAAAAATAAATCTGCAAACAAACAAAAAAGCAAAATAATCGTATAACTAGTGAACCACATTTAAGACCACTCCACATTATCAAATATAATAGTCAGCGAAGACATAAACACAATTAAAACAAGTGCTATGCATCTTAAAATATCTCTAAAATTTAATATTCTATTTGTTAGTCTTATACTTTTTTTTAAATCATTATTTAATTGACCGCTACGAAGATGATGAGATTTGCTTGTTTTAGAAGTAGATTCCAAGAGCGAGTTAAATGAATTCCCTATTTTATTGAACTGAGAAAAGTTTATTTGCTTATCTTAAAATTTTTTTATACTAATCGCATCTATGAAATTGCTTTTTCTTCTACTTACAAATGCACTATTATTGCTTTTACTAACTAATGGTGACAGATTGTTCTACTTAAATTTGCTAGCTAAAAAACTGTTCATATGAATCTTATAATGAAGGACTTAATGACTTCCAACTCAATAATAATTAATAAGTTAAAATATTTTAAAACCAATCTTAATCTTAAGCAAAATAAATAAGTTGCTTAGTATTTAAATAAATTCAGTCTAATTCTATCTATTATTCTACTTATCTTTAATTTTTAATCAGATTAATTAATTTAATAAACTTAATTTTACATTTTATCTAAAGTTAAACCAGTAATTTAAATAGAAATTATTTTTTGTCTTCAATAAATTCTAATAAAAGCAAGTACATTTATGTAAATAGCAATTTTAATTAATTAGTTTTACAGAATTAATATAAAAAATAAATTTAATATTCTTTTTATTTTTTTTATTACCTTACATATTTCAGCATATAAGTATTTCCAATACATTTATTTTAGCTATTTCTCTTTATATTTAATTACTGTTTAAAACTTTTTTATTAAAGTTTTTACTTTAGATATTGTTTTTTTTCGAATAAAACGCTTAATCTCACATAAATAAATTTAGACAATTTGAATAAATTAAAATATTAAAATAAATGAATAAATAGTATTCAACTGATTTTGATTACATTCAGTCATAAAGTACAAATGTTGATTAATAATTAAATCAATTAACACCAAAGTGTATTCATACTAAAATTTAAAATATAACTTTCTAAAAACAAAAAAGTATTTTTTTGATAACTTTAAAAAGTGAAGAATAAGCAAGCATGCTTGATAGAAACGTTTATTTTAGTTGCTTTGTTAATTTAAATAGTAATTGAAATACGTTAATAGTCTTCTAATTATAAAAAATTTGTATATATTTACTTTTTTCTCTCTCAATCATTTTAAAAAAAGTGAAGTAAGAAATCAAAATGTAATTTAAATTAATTATAAATTTGGATTCCATTTTAATTTTCATAGTAGAAAAAGCTTTGCTTTATGCTAAATAGTAAGCGAAAAAAATTAGTCATCCTTAATTTTATATTCCTTAATCAAGCACAAATAAGAAAATAATTGCCTAAAACTAGTTACACTTTTTTATTATTAAAAATCCTAATTGAAAAAAAATCAAGCTAGAATGATTTAATTATATAATGCAATGTTTAAATTAAAGGAGAGTTAAGCTGAATTTGCTCTATTTTCATAACAGAAAAAAGTTTTTTCTATGATAGAAAGTACAGCAGATTTAAAAAAAGTAATTTAAATATATTTTTTAATTTGAAATTAATAATGAAAAATGAAAGTGATAAAATATTATCGAATTTTGATAAATGATTGTATAACCTTATATTTTTGATTTTATTAATTCATTATATATTTATTTTTAATTTATATTTTAAACACTCACTTTTATTTATTCAAACTCATTCATTTATTATTCATGGAATGCACTTAATTTTTGTTATTTATTAAGCCATAAAAAGTTAGGCAGCTTGCAATCGTTTGTTGGTTCTATTTATTTAGGTGTTATATTTTACTTTTTTTATGCTGCAAATTTATTTCACACAAGGCTAAAAAGTATTAGATTATTATTATTTTGAATAAATTTAATTCATATAGATAGTTAGAGTCGAATATGCTTAAACATAGGTGTTTAAAGAAATTTTTAATTATAATTGCAAAGAAGAAAGATCAAGATGAGAAGAGATATTAGATAGATAGATAAATAGATAGATAGATATTTTAAATAATGTTAGTTGACTATTCAGAGGAAAAATTTTTTACACAACTTATTTAGCTACAGGTTAAAACTTGGATAGATAGATATAAAATATTCTCTTTTCTCATTATCCATCATCTTCTTCGTCTTCATCCTCACCTTAATCTTCATCATCTCCATATGCAGCTTAATCTTGTTAAGCTTGTCTATGTTAAATTTGGCTTTACTATTATTAATTTTATTATGCTTCAAGTTGCTTCTTTAATGTTTTTTGAGGTCTCTCTGTATCTGTCAATTAATTATTTTATTCAGGCTAATCAATTTCAGAGAAATTAATATTTTAGTCATCACTTTCAATCTTCTCGCTTCCATCCATAGGGCCATCGTTTTCAGTTCTCTTTCTCTAAATTAATAAATTAAATTTTTAATATTAAAATTTTAGGTTACATGTAATAAGAAAAAGCTTTAATTTATTTATTTAGATATAAGATCAATTATATTTTCGAATGAAAGAAATTATAAATCCATCAATGGTAGAATTTATCCCAAATAATCAATTATATTTATTTTGGAATCCGCATATATTATTTTATGAAATAAGCTAAGCTTAAAAGAAAATATTTACTTGATTATATTTGTTAATATAGCAGTTTTGACACAAGCCGCATGCATAAAGCTTTTCATGAGGACATAACCAAGGCTTTTTGGTTCTTCCGTATTTGTGGTAGCAGTTTGAGCACATGCCTTTAGCATAGTGTTCACGATCAGGATGTCCGCAGTTATTCATCTTTTTCCTTTATTTTATGGTTAAAAATATTAAATTGAGAATAATTTTTAGACAAAAGTTAAATTGAATTTTTATCCACAAATAAAATTCTGTTAAAATTTGTTGGGTTGGTATAATATTAGCATATTATTAAAATATATTTGATTTATTTGTTCTATCTCTTTTCTTTAATAATAATCTTAAAATTACCACTCAAATTTTAGTTTACAACTTTAAACACGTAGCAGCAAGTAAAAGATTGAAACGTTAATACATTGTTTACTCTATTTAAACTAAATTTAAAAGCTGCAAAATAAACAAAAAAAAGAAGTAACTAAGGAAAATTTTTGATTTTGAATCATGTGGTAAATTAAAAATATTTTGTAAAAGAATAAATCTATTAATTCTTATTTATTTATTTTCTGTAATTTAAATTCGATCTGCGAATTAATTTAAAATTTATTTTACTGTCTTTTGCGGATACTCTTTTTCAGTTGGCTCTTGAATTTGTCATTTTCGTCATCTGAGTCATCATTTTCTGTTGTGAGCACTTTGTCATTTGCATTCATAGAAAGAGAAGAGTATCTGTTGGACAGTTGAGGAGTAACAACACTAGTAGGAACGGGGGTTGACTAAATGAGTTGGGCAGCAGCAGTAGGAACTGGCTGAGGGGTAGGGATGTAGTTATTTTAGTTCAACATATTAGATGTCTGGGCTTGCTATAGAGATTATATTAATTACTATTGTTGCAGTAATGTCTGATACTATTACTACTGCTAATTCTATAACTACATGTTCTATTATGGCATACTGTTATTGCTCAATAACAACTAGTTGATCATCTATTATTGTTAAATTATCTTTAAAAAAAAATGAGAGATTTCCTTTAGTATATGCGAATCATATTAAGCATGTCAAGCATGTTTGTAAATATTTGTATTTGCTTTATTTAAGCAAATATAGTTGAAAGAATGAATAAAAGTGAATGAAAGAAAGAAAGGAATGTTAATTTATTAATGATAATAAAAATTAAATAAATAAGTAATTAGATGAATTGACTGATGCTTTCTTTATTTATTTTACTTAAAATTAGTAAAGTGTAAATGCTTGATATTAATTTTTGATTTATATGTGTGTAATACCACTCATTCATAAGTAATTTGATGGGAATTTATGACTCGAAAATAGTCTTAATATTATTATAATCAATCAACTATAATCATGACTTTGGGCTGAGAAAAGGAAATCAAAAATTTTATAATATTATTACCATCTTAGTGAGAAGAAGCTATTTTGTCTATTCTTCTGTTTGGAGAGACGAGATATCAAACGAGGGGAAATTTTAATTAACAGAATTTTGTTAGGATTGCTATTAAAGAGAGGATATATTCATGTTATTAAGTTGATTTAAGCCATTATTATTGCTGGGGAGATTGCAATTTAATTATTATTAAAGCATGTTTAATTGCTGACTTGTCAATCCACTGCTGTTGTTTCCATTTAATAGTTATGCATTCAAATTATTAATATTGCTGTCTTTCTTCTTTAACTTTCCTATTTTTTTAAAAAACATCATTTTTATTACAAATTTGCTTGAAATACTTTAGAGTCATTTGATAATATTCTTAAAAAACTAAATTTTCTCATCATTTTAAAACGCAGCGAAATAACAAAGTAAGGAAATACAATTCATATTACTCCCTTAAAATAAGCTTATTAAAGCGTTTTAAATTAAAATCTATCAAATAAATTGCTTCCAAAACGGAAGATAAACTTGGCAGCAGGGATGGAATGAATATTTAAAATATATGCAGTAGGTAGATCTAAATATTTAAGTTGTTTAGTTATAAGAGAGGAATATCTAAACTTTTGATATTTAATTTAGCTTAAATAATATATGCACGCAATACTTGTTGACAGATTGATTGATTAATCGTTTTTATTTGTTTTTTCCCTAATTTTGTTTTTTTAAATGAAGCTGCATTTATTTTTCCTCAAAAATCTATTTTTTAATTTTAAGATTAATCTAATTTCTATCATAATCACAAACAAGTTAATAAGCAAGAAAGCAAGCAAGCACACTTAATTTTCATTATATTGACATATCATTTCACATATTAACTTCTATTCAATTTACTTAGGGATCTTTGTGTTATATTTATTTATTTATAAATAGATTGATTGATAACCCGACTGACTATTTAGCTATTATCTTTCACTTGTTGTTTTCCCAAACCAAACAAATAATAATCAAACAAATTTATTAATTATCAACTGACTCCTCAAATTTTATTTATATAATATTATTTAGATGTTATGTGTGTTACCTTCACTTTTTGGAATATTATTGAAAAGTTTATTCTTAGAAGGAGAGTCTTCCTTCTCTGAGTTTTTAGAAGAACTATCTGAATTGTGTTCTTGTTTTTAAATGAAACTTTAAGCTGAGGACTAGAGGGAGGGGTTGTTCACTGGCTAGAAAAGGGAGCTCACGTTGTTGGGTCTCTACTGCAAGTTGAACATGATGTCTAATTATTAGATGTTAATTTTTAAATTTGACTTACAAAGAAAATAATGTGAAATTTCTAAGCAAAAATATGGGAAAAACCCTAATTTAATTGAAGGCGTAATAAATAAATATTTACTCTGTGCACTTGAGAGAATTTAATTAATGAAATTCATAGACATTTTTATGCTAAGAAGTAGTTTTTATGCTGATTCTCTAACTTAAGTATTTCTCTATATTTTTAAAAAAAGTAAATTTTTAACAATTTAAAAAGACTTTTATATTAATATGTCTTTTTCTCTTCAAATGTTAGCTAAGTCTGCAGTTCTTTTAGTATTTCTGAATAAGATCAGCTCTTTAAATTATAAAGAGGACTCCGAGAACCGAGAAGAGCAGATACAAGTGTCAGAAAAAACTTAAAAAATGAGAGATTTTTACTTTGAAAAGCAGTGTATAACCTGGTTAAATTTAAGAATATTTGGTAATCTTACGAATGTATTCCTTATAGTATTATTATTCTTTAATAATTAACTATTTGATTTACTTTGATTTACAAATTGTTTGTTTTTCTTTGATTTGTTTTTATTATTAATATTATTACTATTTTGTTTGTTTGTTGTTAAATTATTCATTTACAAATAAATAAATATATACATACATACAAACAAACAAACACATACACTCTCTAATCAAGTCAAATCATTCATTTATACATTAATTAATTTATGTATTTCTACGCTTTTTTACGTAGACAGTCTTTTTTTTGAATGTAATATTAGATTTTTCTGTAGCAAATTAATAAATTGTCACCTTTGTTTTTGAAAATTTACTTCATTAATAATAATATTATTATTAGCGTCATCAAAATTTCCAAATAATATTCTTATATATTTATTACTTTGAGAATCAAATTTCTCCCCGTCTTTAATTATTTCTAACTCATTTCTATTTATTCATATTAATATTTTTTTATCATCTCTGTTTGTTTGTTTTTAGTTAATTCCATCATTCATTCAAAGTAAACTAGATCCCATTTAATTGCTTATACATTTTTGTTAATAAACTTCCTCATTTTTTAGTTTATTATTTTTGTCTTGCTGTATCGATAAACCAGTGATTTTCGATTCATAATCTATCACTTAAAACCAAGAAAAAATGAAAGAAGAAATAGATAGAAGAGAAAATCTTTTCTGAATGTTATTTTATTTTTTTTTTGCTCATTCATCGAAGAGATTTACACTTAGCTTAAAATTAGTAATTTATCTTTATAGTATTATTTAATTCTGACTTCCTTTATTCATATTAACTCTCAAAAGCAATAATTGTTTATATTTATAATATTCTTCTTTGTGCACTTCTCCTTCCTTCATTAAATAATAAATTTCGCTCTAATACACTTCATTATTAAAATTTGGCTCTACCAAAAACCATATATATACTTTGTTCGATTTGCCTAAAACAGGCATTCAGATAAACTAATAAGCATAAACGCAAACTAAAAAAAAACAAATCTTACAACAAACAAACAATAAGCTAAATAAAACTTATCTCCTTAAAAGATTTTATTGAAATTTAACGAAAGAAGAAAAAAGAACGATTAAAAGCAAATTGTTATATTTGTTAGTATTCGAAAAGCTTTATTCTTTTGGAAATAAAGTAACAAACTAAATTTTACTAACATTCTATACTATGAAAATGTATTTTAATTTAATTAATTTTAAATTTTCTTTTTTTAATATTTGCTGACGATTTTTTATATTTAGCACTGTGCTTGTGGTGTAAATCGCTCAGACAAATAAATTATCCAATTTTTCTTTAACTTTTTCATTTACAATTTTTTAATTAATTGTATGCTATCTAAATTTCCTAATAGAGATATTTATTACTATATCCCCTCTTTTGTTATAATTTCCACAGAGACTAATGCACAAGAGCTTATTCATTTTATCAAAATTTATTAGATTAATTCATTTTTCACGTAAACCTGTTCTGTTTAAAACTAAGTTATTCTCTTAATAATATCTTATGAAAAATTATCTTCAAATGTATGCAATTTAGCTTTCAAGTTAATTTCAAATAGTCAAATCACTCTTAAAGCTTTTATTTAGGTAAGACAAATTGCCAATTAAAATACCATATTTCACTTCCAAAATTATTTGCTCTTTGTTTTTATCTACTCTAAATAATTAAAAGTTATCATACAAATAATATATACCTCATTTAAACATATCTTACTCTAAATGAAGTGGTTCTTTATTTTTATCTCCTAATATCTTCGTATTATCACCAAGTTAATTATTTGGATTGAATTAAAAATATCTATCCATCCATATACTGAATTTTATTTATTTACTAATATTTGCTTAAATTTAATCTTTTATAATACTTGATTTTTCAAAAATTTTTTTTGTAAATTTAGCTATTTATTTTATTACTATCCTTTTACTTTAAAAAGCTCTCCATAAATAATTTCACTCTCAGACCCAAATAAATACAAAGCTATTCTGAAATTTTAATTTAAATATCACTCTGATACTTTTGAATATTTCCAAGTGATTTACATAATTGAATGACAAATAATAAAATATAATTAAATATTTAACCTAATTTAATTTTAAGAGATATAAAAAATTTAATCTTAATTTTAATTATCAAAGTTCAAATCATCTAAAATAAAAAATAGTTGATATTTTCTTGCTTATTGGTTTATTTTAATTATTGGTTTATATCTTTATTTATGAATTTTTTAGAGAAGTAATAAATTATTAATCAATTTTACTACTCAAAGAAAGACCATTCAACAATTATATAAAAAATAAAGAAAAGAACATACACTGCATAATAATAAATATTGATAAAAAAACTAGTAATTCTGAATTTGATGAGTAAATTAGTTTGAAATCAAAGAATAAAAATAGAATTTATTTAGAGTTTAAAAGTCAAGTTCTATAAAGTATTATTTTAATAACAGATTACTTACTTTACTTATCTTAATTGTTCTACTTGATAAAAAAAAAGAATATCTTCCTTTCCATAAATTAATTAATTTTTATACTCTGCCATCAAAATAAACTTATTCAAAAATCAAAATCGTAAATAGACTTAAGTCTAATTTATATCATAAATTATTAATGGAACTATATTAATAAATTTAACCTTACAATAAATATATGCTTATTAGAAATTCATTGTTTTTCTTTGAACATTTATAAATATTTATAACATTATTAATCAATTATATAAATATAATCTAATTTTATTCTATAGTTTAGCCTCAATAAATTTGATATTAATTGTAAATTTGCATTTTCTAAATAGTAATAATAATATTTTGTGATAGTGTTAATTATTTGCTACCTTTGTTTAATTTAATTGTTATTTATTTATACACTTACTTGCACATTTATTTGGAATATTTAAAAATACATAAATAGATAAATAAATTACCAAGATAGATAATCTAAAACTTTATAAATATATTAACTAATTAAAATAGCAAAGAAAATATATTTAGAATAAAAATTAGTTAGTTGCATGTTGTTTTTTAATTAATCAGATTAACTTTTTTATAAGCCTTATATTATATCTGTAAGCATCTTCCTCTGGATCTAATTTTTTACATCTTTAATACTTCTCGAGACATTATTAGTATTCTTTTTTTTCAAAATAAATGTTTCCTATTTAGTTTAACACTGGTGATAAACCCTCTAATAGCTAATTTTTTGCTATTTTTTAAAAGTATGATAGAGATTTGTTTGAAGATTTGTTTAATTTGGATAAGACTCCTAAGTTATACAGCGAAAAAAAATTATTTGGGTATATTTTTATGATTTACTCCAAATATTTTTTTGCTTCTTCATATTTATTTTAATTTAAATATAAACGACCGAGATTATTAAGGATTTAAATGTTATTTGGGCATAGTAGGTTGGATTTCTCATACATCTCTATAGCTTCTTCTATCCTATTCTCATCTTCGAAATCATTTCCTAGATTTTACACAGCTGTCAAGAATTTGGGATTCACATTTATAGATGCTTTAAAATATTCTTCTGATTTTTACTTTTAGTTTTCAACTGAATAAATATATCCTTTAACATTTAATGCAATATAATTTTAAGGATTTATTGATAGTGCCTTATCTGCTGATTCATGAGATTCTTAAAATTTTTCAAATATAGCCAAATTTCTTGCTTTCCATGCATAATACATATCATACTCTTAATTTTGTTAAATTAATTCTTCAAGTAACTCATAGGATTACTTATTCAAGTCATTTTCATATAAAACTTGGGCTTTAATAAATTTCTATAATTCTAACTCATTTTAATCTTTATTAATAGAAATTTATTCAACAGAATTGACATTTTTTTTGATGATTTCAAATTGCTCTTTAATATGAGATAGTTGAGGTCTTTTGTTAGGATCTTAGCTCAGCATCTATGAAAGAAGCAAGTTGATTTCATCATTAATTTGCATCTTATGTTGATATTCTTTCAATCCTCTTGTAAGTAAATACACATGTTCAAAATCTGCTCCTGCTAATACATACAATGATATTCCCACACTCCATATATCAGCTTCAACTGTTTGTTAAACCTCTTTTTCTAGTGTACTATCAAGTTACTCTGGTGCAAAGTAGTGAAATGTTTACTAATTTTCTCCAAGCTAAAATTATTTATATGCTTTAAGCGTATTTATCACTTATCTTTCCCCAAAATCATGCAATTTAATGTTTATATTCTCATCTAAAAGAATATTTTTGTTGTTGAAATTCTAGAGATACAAATTTTTAGAATGCAAATAATCAACAGCATTTAAAAGCTATAGTGCTAAATCTATAAAAACTTGTAAACTGATCCCAATTAACTAAAATTTTTCTTAAACATAACGTTTAAGAGATTAATTACATTTCTCCATTAAAATGATAAATTTATCTTAAAATATTAAATCCTCCTTGTAATTCAAAATATTTTGATGATTGCATTCTTTCATGATAGCAGCTTTTTACTTTAATTACATAAGTGCTTTGGTATCATCCTCGACTTCATTAATATCCTCTATAAATACCGTGTAGCCTTATCCCTCATTTTAACTATTTAAAAAAAATATCCTATTATCTTTATTTGCTTATATATTAGATTATGATTGAATTCCTTTTAAGGAAGCAATATATTTCAAAATGCTATTCATAAATAAATCAAAAACAAATTAAAAACTTTATTTATTATTACAAAAACCTAAAATATTCTTTATTATTTGTTTCTATAAGATTTTAATATCAAAAAAATCTTTGCATTTCCAATTTATTCTTAATCAGAAAAATATTCACAAATTTATTTTTGTTTGATAAAGTTTCTATCAATTTTTTTGCCTGATATATCTAACATTCATTAAAAATCTTGTATCTCAAACATAAATAAAATTTTTAATAGAATAAAAACCTTCAAAAGAATTCAACTTAAAATGTTTTAAGTTTTTAAAATAAAAAAATTCAAAACAAGGTAAAATCATTTAAATCTAAAAAGATATTTGAATAAATTAAAAAATTATTTTAAAAATTGACTAAAAATCAATAGTTTTACAAAAGAGATTAGGCAAACATTAGCCAATTTACATAATAAATATAAATCATTCTATTTTATCAGCTAGCTTCTTTTTACCTTTTTAAAATTAGAGTTAGTAAGTTCTTTAATTAGAGATTTTGAGAAAGATTGGATTTATATTTTATTTTGAGATAAAATAAAAAAATTATTTTATATCAAATTTCTTAATAAAAAGAATAAAATAAAATTAAAAAAAGAGAAACATTAATTTTTTTAACAAGTTTTTGAATAATTTTATATACATCTTCATAATAAATACTAGGGTGAACTTATTAATATTGAATTTATAATAGATTTTTTTTAAGTTGGTTTTTACTATAAAAGAGAAACACTCATTTTTTTACTAGCATTTGGATAATTTTAAATATGCGTACATATTACATGCTTGGGCGATGTACTTATGAGATTCAATTTAAAATAAAATTTTTTTTTTTAAGTTGGTTTTTACTATAAATCAGTATTTTTATCAGAAAGATACTTAGTTTTAAATCAAAATTTTTACTTTTTGTTAAAATTTTAAAAGCAAAAAAGAATAATTTAATAAAGGGGTAATAAATAGCAACAAATAATAGACTTCTAAGAATATTGAAATGAATAGTGATATTTATCAAATGAATTGTACTAGCACAATACTTAAGACTCCAAGCAATAATAAGTTTAACAAGTAGGATAATAAATAATTGCGTGACCTTCTCTTAAAATATTCAGTTATTGAAGAAGACGACTCTAAGTTTAATTTCAAGCAGGAAGATTCATAGAATTCTAATAATTTGGATTCATAAAAATCAACTTTCCTATCTTAGTACAGAAGAAATATTAATTATAATAAAAGGAATGACTACAGCATGGAAGAAGAAGAGGAAGAATAAAAGGAAAGAGAAGTCAAGTGTAGTGCTAAGGATATATTTGGTAACACATTCTCAAAGCTTTTAAAGACAAAATCCAAAGAAAAGCAAAATCTTTTTGGATATTTCAGTCCAAGAGAGATAAATCCTCCTTTCATGCTTAACCAAGATTTGCAGTATGAATTATAAGATGATGCATATATTTTAGAGACAGATAAGAAGGATGAAGATAGAATAAATGTTTGGAATACTGATGCTGTTCCTTTTGATCAACAAAATATTAAGAAAAAGCAATTTTCGATAGCATCAAGCTCATCTATTGAATCTTCTTAAAGTAGAGATTAAGATGATAGAAGCAGCAATTTAAATAAGAAACGTAACATAAAGCGTCCTCTTACAAGCATAGGCTAGCTCAATAAGAAAACAAAGAACAATTTTACACTCAACCTAGCTGCAGACTAAAAGTAAAAGAAAGGTATTAGTAAGTAAGAGTTTACTCCAACAAAAGCAAAGCCATTAGAAGGTAAGGTAAGTAGAAAATTGTTTAATAACCCATTTACGAAATAATCTAATAATAAAATATTTAGAGTGTCTTCGTTGACGTGTATACGAATGACAGGGAGAATATTTCTAATTCTGTGCATTCAATTCTAAACAAACTGGGTGCAGATATAAAAAAGAAATTCACCAAAAATGTTGATCTTGTTATATGGAAAGGTATGCATGCGAATATGTTTTGTTTATATTTTTGAAATTTAATTCATAATTAATTAATTACCGCCCAATTTAAATTCAATTCAAATTTAACTTCTACTTAAAAAGGAAATCTTAGAAGGATTTTATGTTTTTTACTGCATAAAATAATTTCTTAAAATAATAAAAATTCTATTTTTAGCTATTTTTTTTATAAAATTCAATAATTAATCTATTTTTGTTTAAATTAAGATGGAAGTGATAAAAACTATGAAAATGCCCACAATTAAAAAATCCCTATTTTAAATATTCATTGGCTTGAAAAATGCCTCTTAGAAAATAAATTTGTTGAAACCACTCCAGAGTACCTCGTCCCTAAGCCATAAAAAACTGTTAATGACCTCTCAACGAGAGTCGACAAAATTTACTAAAAATATGAAAAAAATGTAAAAAGACATTTACAAGTTTTTAAAATTTAAAATAATTAATCTTTCTCACCTACATTTTAGCCTTTTGGTTAATTTGTAAAATATTTAAATTCTTTTAAATCAATAAATAAAAATATTTTTAAAACAAATTTTTATTTTTGCTCATGTATTTTAAATTTAAAGAAAGAAAAGGAAATCAAAAAGAAAGCAAAGGCAGAAAGTGTACCTATACAATACAAAAGAAAGGATGACTCGTTTGAAGAAGAATCAATACTAGATAGCTGGTAGAAGACTTTTTATTACTAACAGCTCTAACAAAAATAATTAAAAGATGAAATAAGATGTCAAGAAGAATTAGAACAATATTATCATGATATTATTTAAGAATGCTATCAAGGAAAATTCACAACTAAATGGTAAAAGAGAAAAAATTAAGAATCATTAATAGATAAATATGAATAAATAAATTTTGAAATGGATAGTATTATTGCCTAAAATACATAAATAAACTAAGTCCCATACATGTCTGTCCATACAAGCTCATTACCAGATTCTACTGAAGAAAAAATTCTATTTGTTGGAATGGATTCTATGAAAAAACAGCAAAAAACGATGTAAGATTTCTTCGGCATGAATAGAATGGTAGCAAATACTGATATAGAAAGTAATAAAAACACCTAAAAGGAATAGAAATAACCAGAGCAAAAAATTTAAAATGAAAAATTAGCTGCTAAAACTGAACAACTAGCCAACAATTTAAATAGTATGGAAGTCGAATCTGAAGGATAAACAAGCTAGCAATCATCATAAACTAAATAGATAAAATCTATCGAACTAAGTTCTTAAAAAAATATATTATTTACTGCTAAAAAAGCTATCCCACAAACAAGCCAAAACAGCGCTACTTAAAAATCATCTATTGCTGATCTGCTATCCAAAAAAAAATCTACTATTTCCGGCGGATCTCTAATATCATAAAAAAAGCTTGTTTATCCTTCCAATTCAGTTCACAATAATAACAACAGCAGTTTAATGAGATTTGGTTTCAGTTTTTAAAAAATATAAAAGTAAAGCTCAATAAATTCTGAAAAACAAGAACAAAACAAAAAAATTGGCTATATTAACTTATCATAAAATCAGATTTAGCAATTGTAGAATTGCCAAAACCTTTACTTAAAGAAGTAATTTTTAAAAATAAAAATAATTTATAAAATAAAATAAACAAAATAATAGTTATTAGCTCTCTGAAGAAAAAGATCATTTCTAAGAAGATGTAATTATAGTAGGTAATTAGATGTCTAACTCGTAACATAGCACAAAAGCAAATAATTCCTCTTTGAATTAACTTAGAGTTCTTTCCATGGTAACGAATGGTAAGTTTGATTAAACAAACAGTGTTGATTAATATCAGAATTAAAGTTTAATTGAATACATAATATTAAACATTTTTATATTTAAATTAATTTAATTCAAGATTTTAATTTAAAAAATTTATTTTTGATTAATTAATTAAGGTAAAGAAATACTAAATTTTAAATGGATTGAAGATTGTAATACCACAAAAGGAGAAGTTCCCTTTTAAGATTATAGAGAATATAACGCTGATTGGAACAAAAGTATTTATTTTTAAACAAAAAGTTATTAAAATAATATTTTTTTACAAAAAATAGATATTTTTATTGGATTCGATTTTTCTATTTATTTGGATTAAACCTAAAGAAAAAATACAGAAATCATTAAGCAAAAGTAAGAAATAGAAAGAGTTATTAAATACTTTGGTGGTAGAGTTTTAGAAAATTCTAAAAATGCTAATTATACCATCTTTTTCAAGTAGTATTCCAAGCTTCCATAGGGCTACGATGCATCTAATTGTGTTTCAGATAAGGTAATAATTTATTTGTCAAATTTCATGGTATTTATTTATCTTGAAAGATTAAATAATATTTTAAATTGTTCAAATTTATATATTCTTTTTTAAATAAATAGTGGGTTTTTGATAGCATATTTAACAAAAGCATTCTATCGAAGTAGTAATATCAAGCTATATAATGAACCATTTTAATTTTTTTTAAATTATTTATATCATTTATATAAATCATGTGTACAAATAGAGTTATAGAGTTTATAAAATTCAACAATCTTTCTAACTTTAACTATATTATTATAAATTTACATAATTTTTTTACTTTTAAAATTTAATTCATTTATTTGTTAAAAGCTAAAATAAAAAATAAATTCTAATTAATGCCTATGTCAAGATTGAAATATTTTAAAAATAAATAATTATTTAAAATAGGAAAATGAATTTTTAAATTAAAATTATTCTAATATTTAAACTAATTTTAATATTAAATTAATAAAAATTTAAGCAAAAAAATAATATAAATAAATAAATTCTATATTTTATCAATAAATCTGTGTTTAAAAAATTTTACATAAATAATTAGTAATAAATCTATCATTATATTTACATTATAATAATAAAATAATCAAAAATTGATATTCAATGTTTTTTTACTCTTTTAAAAATATAAAAAATATTGATTCATGTATTTTTTTAAATAAAGAAATATTGTTTTTCATAATATCCATTCTATCTTTCTTTATCTTTTACATTTAATCATAAATTTATTTATTTGACAACTAATCTTTTAGATTTAAGGTGCTTGCTCAATATTTTAAGTTTGCTAGATTCATCGATTTTATTCTTTCTTTTTTTAAAAATTAGACAGAGTTAAAAAAATAATTTGTAAAAATATTTAAATTGTTTTTGATGAAAATAATAAAAATGAATCAAATATTTTAAGTTTAATTTTGATTCATAAAATTATTTTTTTTAATTTGTTTTAATCTTTATGCTAAAATTAAAATAAATTAAATTTTAATAAAAACTGAATAAATCAGATAAAATGAGTGTTTTTTTCCTTCAATTTTTTGTTAAAAGTTATCATAAAACAAAAGAAATAAGCTGTTTTAACCTTAAATCAAGTGACAAATTTGAGAGAGTAGTGCAGTTTGCTAATGCATTACCTAATTATGAGGCACCATTTGTACCAATTTAATTGGACCTATATAAAAATTGAAAAAAATAATCTGTTTATTTGTTTGTTTGAAGGGAAAATGAACGAAAAATATGAAATAATCAAAAAATAGTAAATAGCATAATCACTATCAAAACTATCAAAAGAAAATAAATCAATTAAGGAGCTTATGTATAAAAATATTCTTTTGCTTTAAATCTATTTGATATTAAAACATATCAGAATCAAAAATAATGCAGCTAATTTTACTATAAATAAAGTATCAAATTCGAGAGGTTAGTGCACTATACTAATGCAGAACCTAAGCACGCAGCACCTCCTTCACCAATTAGATTGGACCTTTATAATATCAAAGGACATTTAATTAGTTTATAAGATTACTAGAATGAATAATGAAGTAAAAATATGAATAATAAAAGACTAATAAATAAATAAAACAAAAGTTTATTTTAAAAAATGACTTAATTTCAAAAAAACATAAAAATATTCAAAATTGATAAAAAAAAATAATAGATAAAAAGGGTATTCTTATTTTAATTCTATTTTGGGATTAAAAAATTTCACAATCCAAAATTAGCTGTTTTTACTCTAAATCTAGTGTCAAATTTGAGAGGTTAGTGCATTTTGCTAGTGAAACACCTAAGCCCGAGGCACCATTTGCACCAATTTAATTGGACCTTATTAAATATTAAGAAAAATAAGTTTTAGTTTGAGTATGAAAAATAAAATAAAAATATGAAATAATAAAAGCAAATGTTAAAATTAAAAAATGACTTTTTTTAAAAAACATAATCACTATCAAAAATGCATGAATAAAAACAGTAACTTAATTTTAATTATATTTTAATAAAAAAAAATATCACAATCAAAAAGAAATAAGATGTTTTTACAAGAGAAAAAGTGTCAAATTTGAAAGTTTAGTGCACTTTATTAATCCAGAGCCTAAGCCTGAGACACCATTATCACTAATTTAATTGGACCTATTTAAAGATTGAAAAAATATTATCAGGATATTAGTTAGTTAGAAGGGAAAAAAATGAAATCGAAATATGAAATAATAAAAAATTAAAGCAAAATATGAAAATCAAACTTACTTAAATTAAAAAATTATAAATAGGAACATAAAACTAATAAGTAAATAGACATTTTCCATCTAAACCAATTTTAATATTATAAAATATGTTATTCCAAAAGAGATAAAACATTTTTACCATAAATAAAGTGCCAAGTTTGTGAGATTAGTGCAGTTTGATAATGCAGAACCTAAGCCTGAGGCACCATTTGCACCAATTTAATTATTTCTTATTAAAGAATAAACAAAATTAATTAATTTATTTATTTATTGGTTAGAAGGAAAAATGAAGTATATAATTTTAAACTAAAAAAAATAATCACAATCAAAATTTAAATTCATTTTGGCATTAAAAATATCACAATTGAAAAGAAATAAGCTATTTTTACGATAAATCGAGTGTTAAATTAGAGAGATTAGTACATTTTACTAATGCAGAACCTAAACCTGAGGAACCATTTGCACCAATTTAATTGGACCTATTTAAATATTGAATAAATATGATTTGTTAATTAGCTTGTTAGAAACTAGTGTAAAGTAAAAATATGAAATAATAAATGACGAATAAATAATTAAAGCATATATTGAATGGCTAAAATGGCTTAAATTAAAAAGACAAAATCACAATCCAAAATAAATAAATAAAAAATAATAGATAACGAGTGTAAATTTGTTTTGAATAGTATTTCAACTCAAATGAAATAAGCTATTTTTACGATAAATCAAGTGTCAAATTGGTGAGGTAAGCGCAGTTTGCTAATTCGGAACCTAAACCTGAGGCACCATTTGCACCAATTAAATTGGACCTTTTTAAACATTGAAAAATATTATAACCTGTTTATGAGTTAGTTATAAGGAAAGAAGAAGTAAAATTATGAAATAATAAAAGACTAATAAATAATTAAATAAAAATATCAAAATTATAAAGAATTGAAATTAAAAAACACTTAATTACAATTCAAATTAAAGAAATTAAATAAAAATTTAATAAATAAAAAGGTTAATTTTATTTTAAATACGTTTTGATATTTAAAAATATCACAATCTAAAAGAAAAAGCTGTGTTTACTTGAGAGAAAGTGTCAATTTTGAGAGATTAGTGCAATTTTCTAATACAGGACCTAAGCTTATGACACCTTCATCACCAATTTTATTTTTACTTTTTAAATATTGAAGAAAAGAAAATTAGTTTAGTGAAAAAATGCAGTTAATATATAAAATATTAAAAAATGAAAAAATAGTTAAAGTAAATATTCAAAATTAAAAACAAATTAAATAAAAAAACATAATTAGAGTCAATAAGTAAATAAGTCAAAAAAAAAAGATTATAAATAAAAGAATCCTTATTAAAATGTCATTATTCTAATAGAAATAAGTTGCTTTTACTTGAGAGAAAGTGCCAAATTTAAGAGATTAGCACAATTTAATAATCCAGAACTTAAACCTGAGGCACCTTAATCGCCAATTTAGTTGTAACTTTTTAAATATAGAAGAAAATATAATTAGTTTAAAATTAAAAAAAACATAATTTCAATTAAATAATAGTTAAATAAAAAGAGTTATTTTTGTCTTAAATCAGTTTTTATATTAAAAATATAGTAACCTAAAAGAAACCAGATGTTTTTACCTTAAATCAATTGCTAAATTTTAAAGATTTTTACAGTTTGCTAACGTAGAACCTAAACCTGAGGCACGGTTAGCACCATTATAATTTGACCTATTTAAATATTGAAAAAATATAATTAGTTTATAAGTTAATTTGAAGTAAAAATGAAGTAAACATATGAAATAAGTAATGATCAATAAATAAATATTTAAATCAAATTTAGAAAATAAAAAATGACTTAAATTAAAAAAAACATAATCACAATCGAAATCTCAAATCAATCAAACAAAAAGAGTGCTTTTCTTTTAAACCAATAATTATATTAAAAAATAAATATCACAATCTAAAACAAATAAGCTATTTTTACGATAAATCAAGTGTCAATTTTTAGAGATTATTGCAGTTTGCTAATGCAGAACCTAAACCCGAGGCATCATTCACACCAATTTAATTGGTCCTTTTTAAATATTGAAGAGATTGTAATTAGTTTATTAGGTTAGTAGAAGTAAAGATTAAGTAAAAATATGAAATAATAAAAAAATAATAAATACTTAAAGCAAATAGTGAATATAAAAATGAGTTATATTATAAAAAAATAATAACAAAGCAAATAAATCAGTAAAAAAAAGATAATAATTAAAAGAGTATTTTTTAAAAATCCAATTTGATATTATTAGAAACATAATCCAAATGAAAAATCTGTTTTTACTAGAGATAAAGTGTCAAATTTGAGAGATTAGTACACTTTTCTAATGCAGAACCTAAAAATGAGGTACCATTTGCACCAATTTAATTATAGCTTTTTAAATATTTAATAATACGTAATTAGATTATTATTTAGAGTGAATTGTAAAAAAAATATGAATTAACATATAATTAAATCAAGTATTAATTGTTGAAAATTTAAAAATATTAAACCTAATTATAATCAAAAAAGCAAAATACTTAAAAAAAAGATAATAAATAAATAAAAAGATATTCTTGTTTAAAATCCATTTTGGTATTAGTAAATATCACAATCCAAAAGAAATAAGTTATTTTTACTAGAGATAAAGTGTCAAATTTGAGAGATTAGTGCATTTTGCTAATGCAGAACCTAAGACTGAGGCATCTTCATGACCAATTTAATTGGAACTTTTAAAATATTATAGAAAATATATAGTTTATTAGCTTGTTTATATGAAAAATGAAGTAAAAATATGTAATAATAAAATACTCATAAATACTTAAATCAAAATTTAAACAAAAAAACGATTTAAATTGAAAAATGCTAAATTATCATCAAAAATAAAGAAATCAAATAAAAATTAAATATATAAAGAGTATTTTAGATTTAAATCTATTTTGATATTAATAAATATTAAAATTTAAAATAGGTAAGATGTATTTACGTTAAATCAAGAGTCAGATTTGAAAGATTAGTGTAGTTTGCTAATGCAGAAATCATTCCTGAGGTACCTTCATAACCAATTTATTTGTTGTTACTTTTAAATATTGAAGAAAATATAATTAGTTTATTATTGAGTGGAAAAAGGATGATAAAACACAAAATAATATGAAGGCAATGAATAATTAAAGCGAAATTTGAGAATTAAAAAATTAAAATCAATTTAAATGAAAATATTTCTTTAAATAAGAAAATTTAACTTGATAGTAAAGATAAATATAAATAAGAATAATTATAAAAAATTTAATTTACTTGAAATAGTTATGATGATCAGTATGAGATTAAAGCATGGAATTTAAAAACTTTATTAATGAAAAAAATAAAGTTAAAGTATAATTGATTCAAATAAATATTTACATCATTTAGTTTATAAAAATATTTATTCTATTATATCATTTATTTTATATTGTACTTATTTAGTAACTTTTTTATTTAAATTTAACTGATTATTTATTTGCCAAAATAAATTTTAGAGAGATAAAATATAAACTTAGAAAATTTATGATGATTGAGAGATATATAAGGAGCAAGTAAATTATTTGATAGTTTATAAATTTTTATATTAATAAATGAATAGAAATTTAAAAATATTAGAAAAATTTTATAAAATCTCCTAATTTGGAAAATATTATTTTAAAAAAATCAATCTTATTTTTTTTTAAACTGACTAATTTTGAGTTGAAATCTTTTCGGTCTTTTCAGAAGAGCTCATATTTGCAAAGTTATATTTTAACAAAAATCAAATCTAAATAACATAAAAAATATCAGAAAAATTTCTGCATAATTAAATTACAAGAATGTTAACTTTGATAAATTTTATTAAAAAAAGGAAAATTGAATGATAATTATTAATCTAAAAATTAAATTAAATATCTTGATTATACCACGAATACAATAAATAAATAAATATTTGGTTGACTCATGCAATTAATTCAGTACTACCTAAAAATTATAATTATAAGTCTTATTTATTGTTGGAAATTTAATTATATATCTTAAAAAGAGAGATGAATGATGATAACTCAAACAGTTTTGAATTATATAACTAATAACAAAACTAAAATCACCAAAAATAAATGAAAACAATAGCGAAATAGCAGCTTACTGAAAAAGCTCTTTTCTACTAAGGCGGCTTAGATTAACTAACTGCATTTAGGCTACCAAGAATAAATAAGACATATGAGTATTCACAATATTTGGAAGGTGGCAATGATTAAAGTTTTGTAAATAAAAATAAGCTAGATTAGCTGAGTTAGAGTGAAATCAAAATTCAGCCATAAAATGCAATTTACGCTGCTGGAAGGAAACAAAGTGTAATACAAAATTAAAGTGGACTTTCAGATTCAATTAAGAAATAATTCGATTATAATATTCTTCGTTCTTAATAGAAAAGTAGAGTTAAACTTGCAAGCATAATGGTAAATTAAGAAGCAAAAACAAACAAATCTTTTCTTGATTCTTCTAAAAGACCCTCTATATTGGGCAGAGAGGATGTAATTAATTCTAAGATTTTTTAAAGTAGTCACTTAAAATCATAAAGTGAATCTGTTTCAACAAATTGTTAAACTCCAAGAAGAAGGAGATTTGCTTCGCCTTTAACAACTAGTGAAACATCGAACAAAGAAAGTAGATTGAATAAATCAGTTTGCGAAAATACTTCTTAAAGATTTTAATCTCCTGCCTTGAACAAAAGTTATGTTTCACCAAGTGGAACATAATCTCCAACCAAGCCATTCAATAACGAAATTAACAATGGGTTATAGCGAATCTTAAATGAATGCTAAAATACGGAAAACAAAAGAGCTTTTACTCAGGCTTACAATTTTCCAGTACCTAACACAAACAATTCCTATGCATATAATCCTAAAATACGTTCTCTTTCTTAAAATGATGAAACTTTGCTTAATGAATTTAGTAAAATGTCTTCTAACCAAGAATAGTCAAGTAAAATCTTTATTACTTCAGAACCCTCTGTAGATTAGCTTTTTAACAGAGGAAGTCTCCAATATTTAGATCACTCTGCTCCACCAAATCCATAGCATAATAATTCAATATCTTCTCTGACTCATATAGCGTCTCCTCTTCCTGCTAGTAATTCCCATCAAAGAAGCAGAAAAACAAATAGATATTCTTCAGTTTAGCCTCAAATTCCAACATAAAGTAAATTAAATTAACATTAAATTACTAAAATCAATTTATTGATTTTAATTTTATGAACAATTAAATGATTTTAATTTTATGAACAATTAAATGATTTTAATTTTACGAACAATTTATTTGTTTTACAATTAGTTGCATTTAATTTATTTTTGAATTCTATATTCTCATTTAAAATATTTTCCTTCAAAACAAATAAACTAATTAAATATAATTAAATAGATAGATATTTCAAATGAAGTAACATATTTTATTATATCATTAAATTTTTATATCCAATTTTTTGTTTTTAATGATAAATTTTGTTAAGTAACTTTTATAATAAGATTTGTATTGATTTAATTATTTTAAAATTTGCTATTTATTAATATATTTTATTTGATAAAAATTTAAATAAAGATAGTGTGAGCCATGAAAGAAAAAAAAGAAGTGAAAGTATTGATAAACAACAAGAATCTACTATTTTACTCAGACGTAAGAATTCAGGAATCTCAAGTAGTTCAAATGTTACTAGTATTTCAAAAATGAGTGAGAATAATGTAATCAGAAGTTTAAAAAAGATGTTGCAAAATAGGATCAAATTAAACTAACTTTAAATCCATTAGGACTAAGATTGCAGGAGATTGCTAAATCATTTTACTAATAAGTGGTATGATTTAATATCTTCAATTCAAAGAAAAGATATTGAACATGCTTTGTTTTTGGTAATTTAATTGCTGAACACTCTAGTGGACTTAAATGACATAAATTGCTTTTTAAATATGCTGCTTTTTATTTCTAAAGTGTATATTGATTTTCTTGACTATGACAAAGCCCTATTCTTTTTAAGTTAAGGAAAAATAATTTGTGATTATACTTAGAATTAACAGAAAAAGATTGAATTTCTAAAGTAAATTGCTGAGTGCTCTACAGGTCTTAAAGACTACAAAGCCTCCATAATTTTACTTAAAAAAGGTAGATAGATATTTGAATTATTTTAAAATTCATTTAGAAACTTATAAAAACATTTTTTTTAAATAAAATAGCTCTTTAATATGCTTGGGTGCTTAAGGATACAAATTAAGAGACCTTTATTTATGATAAGCTTGGGTTAAATTATTATTACGTTGGTGATTTAGCATTATCTAAATACTATCATGATAAATTTATGGATGGAGACTATGAATGTTTCGATTCACCGAATAGGCTAATGGCTGAATAAGATGTTTAAGAATTTTTCTATTACTTAGATTGCAAGACCGAGGGTTTTAGCAGAATTATTTTTGGAAAGCTAAGTTTACCGATTATAAACATTTATGATAATGACAAAGTAATAACAGAGTAGGATGAGTACAAAACAAAATAATCTTTTAATTTCATCAATCAGCATAGCTTGTAAAATACTTGCGACAAGTATAAAATATATAATTATAAGACCTGCAATGGAAGGGTGCTGCTTGAATAGATGATAAAAGAGAAAGAATTTAGCTTTGAGATTTCGACTCCCATTTATTCCCAACTAAAAAGGAAAGAAGAAGAAAGATTGTAATTTTACCGTGATATCGGCGAGCCTATTTAAGAACAGAGAATTAAGAAGAGAATGGCTCTTCCCTAGGTGCTAGTAAAAGAGCTTGAAAAGAGGAAGAAAGAAAAAGAAAAGCTCGAATAAAAAAATAGAAATTTTAATGATCCATAAAAATATAAGATTCCATATCAAGTGAGATTGAAACAAGTAATGAATGACAAAGAAACCTATGAATCTACTATGAATAGAATCCACTAGATAGTTAGATTTACTGATCCTAATTAATAACAAAAATAATAAGTTCTTCTCAACCATTTAGACGAAGACAGACAAAAAATGCTCAACGAAAAGATACATGATCCTTATTCTTTAAAGAAAAAATATGAAAGTCTGCTTTCAGATATTGTTGCTGAGTTTATTTTAAGAAAGAATGGGCAAAATACATCAGGCATTTACATAATTTGAGTTCACGCACAAAATATAAAAACATTAAAAAATTGTAAATAGAATAATATTATAAAAAATAAATGCTATAAAACTCTACTCTAAAAAAGTAATTAATACTTACTCAATTTTCGATCCTATAATTATTATAAAATATGCTTGTTTATATGATTCATTTATTTATTAAATATATACAAAATACTTTAGCTATCATTAATAGATCTATTCAAAATAGACTTTACAAAAAATTCCATATTAATGCTAACAAACATATTCAAATTGAAAGCTATTCTAAATAATTTTACCTTTATTTTCAATTAAGCCTTTAATATTTTAAAATTCATAATGTCTTCTACATAAGCATCAAATAAATTAAATACTACTTTAAAAGTTTAATAGAACTAATCAAATTAAAAATAATTGAAAAATTTTGATGGTTTATTTAAAACTTCAAAAAAATAAGATGGATTCAAGCATTTTTATTAAGTAAATAACATTAAAATAATGTGATTGATTTTGAATTTTACATATTCAATGTTTTTAAGCTATTTATTTGAAATTAATTTGTTTATATTGATAATATGTAAGGTAGTTAAAATAATAATACAAATTGCAAAAGCATGCATGAAAAAATACTTGTAAATAATTAAATTAGTTTTTGTTTAACTCAACATCTATTTTTAAATTTATTTTAGAATTCTCTGCAGACAGAATTCACGTTTTGGATAGAAGCACTGATTTCACTTTTTTTCTTTTAAATGTAATTAGTTATAGATAGAGATAAATTGTATAAAACTTATTTTTAAGTCAATATTGATGACTTACAAAGTTAATTAATAAATATCAGATTTTCCTAAATATCTAATCAATAATAAATAGCTTATAAAAATAATAGATTTAATACGAAGATGTTTTTTGTCGCTTGCTGCCTGTGCACTATTTCACTTAATTATTTTAGTAAAGCTGAAAATCCTTTTGGATTAGGAGTTTAGCTGTTTTTAATCTTCTTCAATTGCATACCGCGTCCATTGCATGGTATTATATATAACACACTTGAGATTCTAGTTCTGATGTATTTGTAGGATATAACCAGAGATTTCAATATGACTGATGAATTACCATGTAAAATATTCCTGCTAGATATAATTGGAAATTTTATTCCATCCATTCTAGAGTACAGTGGTTTAATCCCTATACCATATTATATTACCGATTTCATCAAATTTAACTTATACTATCTATACAATTTCTTATACACCTTCTTTTTAGAGGTAAATTATCTTCTTAAATCTTTCATTCATTTTTCTATTTTAAAAAAACGTTATTCCTTTTTTAAATTTTTACACTAAATTTCAGTCTTATGCCAAGAAAAAATGATTGATTTTATTAATTCTAGGGTGAGGTAATCAGACAAATTAATTTTGGAGTTAATATCTTTATCATCTTTTTAGGTTTTGTTAACTACTGCCGTAAAACATTTATATTAAAAGCAATGCATAATAAGGCAAAAAGAATATATTCTATGGCTGGATCTAGCTAAGAAGATGCTTCAAATTACTTAATTATTGAGCAAGAACAAGTTTTAATAGCTACTTTGCACCCTAAAAAAATTATATAGCGCACTTTTAACATTCCTGCTAATTTTGATTTTGTAGGCTATGCTATTCCTTCAAGAAGTATGATCTTTTATGATAAATAAAATTTCTAGTTTAAGGTTTATGATTCTAACAACTTTAAGTAGACTTAACTCATATAAAGTGAAGCTAACGTTGCACATATAGTCCATGCCAGCAAGAACCTTTTAGCTGTATTTTCATAGCTTGCAGCTGGATAAGATGGAACTTTGATAACAGTAAATATATTTAATAATAAATAATTAATACTTAAAAAATTAAAAGCTTTATAATAGAGAATTCATTTTCAAAGATATTTTTAATAAATCAAATTAATTAGAATAAGCAATCGATTTAAGGATTATTTATTAAATAATTTATTAAAGCTAATTTTGTTAATTTTATTTTAAAATTAAAATAAATTTCAAATAATAACATTAATTAAACCATTAAAATAGGTTTATGATTGTACCACTGCATAAACTATAGTCTCAGTAGGTCTCTCTCATAAAATTAATAAGCAAGAAAACCTTTTAATCTTCGATAGCTTTGTCATAGATTTAGAAAAAACTTCGGATAAATTGATTTTTTCATATGAAAGACTCCTTTGCAGTCTAGATATCGAAACGAAAGTAAATGAATCTCTAAGTACAGAATTCTCTAATGGTTTCACTATCAACAAAGTTAATGACAGAAGAGTTGTTTTATGCGGGTATCTATAATTAAATCTCCTTAAATTTAGATTTTAATTTATTTTATAATTAAATTAATTTTTTTTGATAAATAAATAAATCTAATTACGACCTATTTATTTATTTAGAAAAGATGATTGGGCTGAAATGTATGACGTACCTACAAATTAACCTACTTCAATGAGAAATGTCTTTTTAAGTTATTCTAGGATAATTCCAATTACAGGTATAAATAACTATTACTTTGTAGAACCATGCTGCTCTAAGAAGAATGTTTATATTATGAAAGGGTATGGATATGATATGTAAATTGTAACATACTTTGAACTCGGTTATCCAAATATTATGTATGCTTCCTACAACAAAGAAACAAAGAGAGTTGTATTTTTAGATTCTAAAAAGGGAATTGTATATAAACTACCCTTAAAAATCAACTCAAAAGATGCTTAAACTGCTTCTAATGACTTTGAAGATAGTATTGTAGCTCTTGACTGAAAAATGAAATCGGAGAATAAATAAATTTGTTAAAAATAAAAATAAAAAGAATAAAAATTAAACCAATTATAATAAAATAATTTAATCTCAGTATAAATAAATAAATAAATGCCTGAACATCTACATATGTAAATAATATTTGAAATTTATTGATTTGTTGTTAGTTATTTATTTATTTGTTTATATATTTTCATTTATTTCTTACTCAAATATAAATAATTTCATTTGTAAAATAATTCTTCCATTGATCATTCTATCTATTAATATATTAATACTTTTATAAGTTTGACATTTCTGTTTATTTACATTATACATTTTACTTTTTTGTTATTGTACAGTTATTTATTTGAAATAGAAATTTAAATAATTTTATTATTATTTATTTATTTATTTAAGAGAGAGGGTTTTTATTAAAATTTGATGTTTGAGATCCCTTTTAAAATATACAAATTTGTTTGTGAGTTATTTATTAATCATGATTTTGTTGAGGAAGAAATTATTCATTTTTATAACTAAATTATTTGAGTAATTTTGGCCTTTTATTAAAATTTTAAATTTATTATTCAATCATCATCTAAAATTGAATCTGGGTTTGAGCTAAAGAACTTCTTTGATAAAGCAAAAATGCCATATATCAAACTTATTAAGCCAATTAAACCAATAATCCCATAAAATATAATAGAAAAATTTTTAGATTAATTTTCTATCAGCTTCTTCTTCTATTCCTCGAATTCTTTTTTATCTTTGAGAGTTTGTTTCATTTATTTAGGATTTTATTGATTCTATTTGGATGAAGGAACATCTTCATTCAAGTCTTCATCTGAGTCTTCATCATCGTTAATAAATAAGTTATATTTGTCCTCTTTTTGGCTTTTAACACCAGATAGCAAAGTGCTTTCTAAGGCTATTTCGGAATCATCTATGACACCTATTTACATTTTTGTTAGTTTTTAGTTTAAAATAGTAATGTAATTAATCATAAATCAGTCATACCTAGTTTAGAAATGCTCTTTTTTAGTCTGAGCATTAATGAATCTTATCCATGGTAGGCTTGAAAATGCAATATGATAGGAATTAAGTACATAGTGAAGAAGCAGGTGATAGCACCATTAACATTCATTAAATCTTCTGATTTAATTGAAGGAATATTTTATAGAAGAATGCATAGGAAGACATAAAATAAGTTAAATCCAACAAAAAGCTATTAAGGAGGCTCTCTTTCACTGTAGAAAAATTGGAAGAGTCTTTATCTAGATATAAACAAAGACATAGGCAAACAAGTTATAAGATTTACGAAATATAGAATCTAAACTATAAATATAGATACCTATTTGATTATTTAAAACAAATTTAAATTAATAACCTATCTGTAAACTATCTTTTTACATCTGTCTATGAAAAGTAATCGTTTATGTTTTCTCCAAATTCAGCTCTCAAATCCCTTCCTTGATAAGTAAAATTATATTAATAAAATATAAATGACATGTTTAGTTAATTCAATTAAATTTAAACTTAATTTTAATTAATTAATAAGAAGTACCTAAAATTCCTAATCCTCCGAATAAACCTATTGAGAGGTAAATCAAAAATACACTAAAATAAGCAAACCCTAGTATTTTATAGTTCTCATCTTAATTTTTGTGCTACTTTATTACAGGACCAATAGTGGTATGTACTGAATAACCAATTGCAGATGCTCCTGATACATTTCCTATGTCGAATGACCATAAATTAACTTAAGATGAACTACGACCTAATCTGCCAGACGCAACATTAGAAATGAATACAGTAAAGATAAAAATAACAAATGAAAATATAGAATAAATGCCATATTCTGAAATTTTAACTAAAATATCCATTTTTCTTATAAAAGTAAGAAATCCTATTGGTATTGCTGATATATATCCTAAATACTATAAAGAAAATTAGCTGTAACTAAAATGAGAAGGAGCAGCAAAGTTATCATTTCCGCTTATTAGCATTAAAAATGTGATCATACGATAAATCATATTGTTACAAAGCAAGAAGTATTATAATGAAACTAAATAGAGATAAATGCAACTTAGAATTTAGAAGAATTTCCACCATTTTATGCCCAATATTCTTTGTATTGTATCTGAAACATCGTTTTCTTTTGGCTTTAAATTTGCTACTAATATTCCACAAGTTTTGTAGGATATAAACCCTTAAAGAATAAGAACGAGAATGCAAGAAATATATCCTTCTTAATTAAATAGAACAGGTAGTACTAAAGCTGTCTCACCAATCATCAGATTGATAAGAGAAAATGTCATTTATATTTTATTCATTTGTCTAAACCTAACTAAATTTATCTCTCGCCTATCTTTTTTTACTAAATTGAAGTTCTATTTATATGTTTTCTTCTATTTGCTAAATTAATAAACACTTATCAACAAATTAAATTATCATAACAGTACTAAACTTTTATATATTCCTTAGACATTAATTTATTTGCAAATTTTTAAATATTCCTAATATGTTCCTTTAATTTCTGATTGGTTCCTATTCTAAATTGACTTTTTGATAGGGTTTCTTACTAATTTAAATATAAAATTAATTTTAGGTTTTATTCTCAATTTAAAATTAATTAATCTTTTTTAAATATCTTTTTAAACTAATAAATTTTATTTTAGCTTAAAATAGCTTACATTTTAAAAACAATTTTATTTTTTATTAAATAAATTCTGTTTATTTTTTTTATTTAAATTTATCAATAAAACCCCCTCCTCAATTGATTATGATTAACTACTTAACTTACAAAAAAATTTTTAAAAAGAATGAAGCAGTAGGTAGATAAATAAAATTTATTTAATAAATAAAAGATATATTTTAATTCCATAATTAATCATATTTAAATATTCATTTTTTCTTTCTTCTGAGAGTTTCCTTATTTATTTATATCTCTACCAATATATTCATTTTGTAATAATTTGTTTTTAAAAATATACCATTTGGTTTAATACTTTGTATCTGTTGATTAGTCTTATAAAATGAATTTTTAATAAGCCTACAACTAGAATTAATAAACAGAATTAATTTTATCTCTCCTTTATCTGAGAGTTTCCTTTTATATTTATCTATATATCAAAAAATTAATTTTTTTAATAAATTGCTTTTAAAAAATATATCTTTTATTTAATATCTTTGCATTTGTTGATTTGTCTTTTAAAATGAATTTTTAATAAGCATACAACTTGAATCAGTATACAAATGTTTTTTTTTTTTTTCATCTGAGAGTTTCCTAATATGTTTATATCTTTTTAAATATTAATTTTGTAATAAATTGTTTTTAAAAGTATTTTTTTAGTTCAATATCTTCATATAGTTAATTAGTGTTATAATATGAACTTTTAATAAGCATACCACTAGAATTAGTAAATATAAGTATTTTTTTTCTCTTTCATCTAAATGTTTCCTTATGTACTTATCAATATAAATTTTGTAATAAACTACTTTTTAAAATATATTTTTTAGTTTAATATCTTTGTATTTGTTAGTTTTAGTGTTATAAAATGAATTTTTAATAATGGTACATACAACTAGAATTAGTATATAAATGTAATTTAAAGATTATCTAAATTATTTAGTTTTTTATAAATTTTTTACAAATATTTTGCTTGAATATTATAAAATAATAGTTAATTAATTAATAATAATTTGCTTGATTTTGTATGTATCATGAGTTTGCTAGCTGTTAATCAAATTACTGTATAATTTAGTTGTTTTAAACTAATAGAGTGTCAATTTTTTCTATTTGAGCATAAGCATTAGAAATCTACTCTAAGTTAGTTTATTCTTAGTTAATTTTATTGTTTAGTTATTCATTTAAAATTTTATTTTTTAATACAAGTTCTTGTAAATGCTAGAATGTTTATGCTAATTCATTTTAAAAATCTTTGATGTCTTATTCTTTCTATAAAACCTCTTAATTTGTGTTCTCACTTTATTCTTAAATATCTTCGAATTCTTTGCAAAGTTACTCGTATTCATCCTCTAATTGCTTGTTATTATTTTCTATTTAATCTAGAATTCCCTAATCTCTTTTAATCTCTTTATCTGTTTCTTCGCAATCTATCTGGATTTTAGCTACTGAGGTTTGGACATCTAAGTGGCTATTTTTTATCTTATCTTCATTTTCGAGATGGTCATTATTTTTTTTAACTATTTTATTCATTTCATCTGATATGTTATTCAATTCTTGTTTTTTATCCTATAGCTATTCTTTTTAAGCCTTTATAATATTTAAAAGTTAGAGTTTTTCATCATAAAGTAGCTTCTTTTCAAGACTGGAAGCATCTTTCTGATTATTCACTATATTTTCTTTATGCAAATATTCATCAATGTGTGAATTATTATAGCTCTTTAGGTGCTCTAAATTATCTTGTAGCCTATGCTTTTCTTCTTTTAGTTTTTTAATATCTTCGAATGTTTCTTGTAATTTTTTTAAAATTGACTTGATCTCTTACTCTGGCTTTTAGTAAATTGTTTTAACTTGCTATTGCTTTTTCATCGATATTGAAATTAATTAATACTGAAATATTCAAAATTTTTTATAAATCTAATATTACAATTCAAAGTATTGTTAATATTTGTAATAAATTATTTCTGCTAAAATAAATTTTGAAATAATATTCTATCTAATTTTGAATACTTTTTTGTAAGCTGTCAGCTCGTTTATAGATGTAATAAACAAAATTTGACAATATTCTACTTTGTTAAAAATATTTTGGTTACTTTAAACACAAATTTGCTTAAGACAGATTTAAATTATGTATAAGATCAACAAATTGTAGTAAGATTGATGAACAGAAGTTAATAAAATTAATCTCAATAGTAAATGAAATAAATGAATGTATTTTTGCAATATTTTTTTCTTGATGTTTTTATCAAAAATTGTTAATTAGCAAAACATTTTAGATAAAGTTTTCATTTAGATATTTGATAATTAAAAGCTATACATACAATAGTAAAGAAGTAGCAATAAATAATAAATAGATAAATTAACATAGACTTAAACTGCATTAGTTAGACTAAATATAACGTAGAATTTTATTGAATGTATGATAAAAAAAAGACAAAAATATCCGAATTGAGCAATCGTCTATTAAATTAAACAAATGAAGTAAATGAGAGCTATTATACAGAGAAAAATTACATTGACGATGATGAAGAAGAAGAAAATAATGAAAATTTAAAAGATTATGATTCAGATCACGATGATGAAGACGGAGATGATTAAAATAACCAATAAAAAAAAGAAAATTCAAAAATGCTCTATTATAATTAGAGGGTAAACTACTCTAAGATGAGAGAAAGGTCTTAATAAGAAGTAAGAATCAGACCTTCACTGAGTCTAGCTAATTATTTAAATGATAGTTATTAAAATAAAACTCAATCCTATGACTAAGTCAAAATTAATGTTGATTCCAAGAAGTTTTCATTTGAACAGTTTCTTGAAAAGGTTGGTACAGAAAATTGGTACTAGATTAGATTATTTTCCTGCTTCTGCATCCAGTGGTTTGTTGTAGGCTGGTTTATGATATCTTAAAATTTCTTGTTCCAGAAAGTAAAATATGTAGACCATTACTCATAAACATAAAATGTAGAAAGCATGTGCTAAAACGGAGATCTTAGCATGGAACAAACAGGGAAATTATTACTTCCAAATTAATTTAACTCAATTACTGTTGAATTTAATTTGTATTGCAAAAATGATAACTTGAGATAATTTTTTATTCTATTTTAGCCTTTTTTTGGTATTTTGGGATATTCTTTCTTTGGCTATCTTAGTGATAACTTTGGTAGAAAACATTCGCTAAAATTGGCATGGAAAATATTTATAGTTGGTTAAATTGTTTAGTGTTTTACTAAAGTGTTGCCCTTGGTTATTTCGGGATATTCTATTAGTTCTTTTGCAGCTCTTTCTGTTATTATATTACAAATCTCTCTAATTAATGAGTAAGCAAGTAAGTAGATTTAGTTTTAGCTTTTTAAAATAGCTCCAACAATCTCCTTAAAACTGAAAAAAAAAAAATTATTATCTATACAATTTAAATGTGTCAAAAAGAATTCAGAATAATTTGATTTGATTTATATTATTAAAGGAGAATTATTTTTTTAGCTAATTTTTTGAGAGAAAGTGTTAATTTTATTTTATTATTAATAATAATTAGCTGGATATGTTAGAGTCCTATCAGGCATTGGATTAAATGTTGCATTTAGTGCTGCTTAGGCTATCTTTACTGCATTTGCTTATATTATACATGACTGGAGAGTGTTAATGATAGTATGTGGAGTATTTCCAACCATTCTACTTAATTTCTTGATTAGCACCTATGAAGAGTCACCAAGGTATTTACAAAATATATTTAAAAGAATATTTTAAGAAAGATTTTTAAAATATTTAAAAATATAGATTCTACTACTTAAAAAATAAGTAAAAAGCTCTAAGAATGCTTAACAAGATAGCAATAGTAAATGGTAAGAAGAGTTTAAATGTAGATCTTGAAAGAAGTACATGGAATGAAGAATGGAAAGAAAAAAACAGGAAATACAAAGATTTATTTTAGTATCTTTCAGTAAGATTAAGTATACTGGCAGGGTCTATGATCTTCTTTTGCACAGAAATGCTTTTCAAAGCAGGAGAGCTGACTTTAGAAAAGGGAACTTTGACAACTTATCTTAAAGTTGTAGTTCTGTCCCTTTCCGATGTATTTGCTTCTATTATGGCAAGTAAATAATAAAATTTTATTAAACTAAGCTATGTCAAATTAATTTAAAAATATTCTAAAAAATGTAGTGTTTATCATAAATAAGTTAAAGAGAAAGAAATAGCTTTACATCTCTTGCACTATTTCTGCTATTTTCATTTGCATTTTTTATCTTTACACAAATCTATTTACTCAAAGCTAAATTAAGGATTCCAAAACAATCACCTTCTTTTAGATACTGATAGTAGTTGTAAGAATTTATTGTTTTAAAATATTTTACAATTAAAGTAAAAAAATTATATTGATTTTTAAATTAGATATCAAGATTTTCTAGTAACTATTTAAGAACTGTAGCTTTTGTCTATTTTGCTGAGCTTTTTCCAACGGTTGTTCGCTCTATGGGAATGGCTGTGCTCTTTGCTAGCTCGTAGCTAGGTAAACCCTTAATAATGTTTAACTTATTTTTAAAACTTTTGTTTAATAATCTGAAATAGGGTCTATTGTTGTATATTTAATGCAAATACGTTAATTTAGCGATATTTTATACGTCATTCCTATAGCTTTTTGTAGTTTAATTTGTTTAGTGCATATTTTTTGGATTCCTAACATTTAGCTAGAAAACTAGCCAATTAGAGATGAAATTCCAGAAATTGCTTTTGGCCATGAAGATAAATTTTATTTAGATGAAACGGAAGATCAATGATTTTTTAAGTTAATTTAAATAAATGTATGATTAATATATGTAATTATTATGCTTATTGCAACTATTTAGAAATTATAAAAAAATTTCATGAAAATAACAAAATTTATAGACACAAAATAACTAAATGGATGAATAAAGGAGTGGGCTTTGTATAAAATATTTGAATTTTAATGAAAATTTGTAAATTATAATTAGGATATTAGTAGAAATAAAACCCAATCAATTATTTAATATCAGATATATGTTTGTTTGTTTTTTTGCTTACGAAAAATTCAAAATTAAAATTGATAACAATAATAAGATTTTGCGGTAAATTACAAAAATATTAATTTAAACTGAAACAAACACATTCGACCAAGTAATTAATTTGAGATAATATAACATAGGTAAGATTAAATCAAAAATATTGTGTATATTAAATATATCTTTATTGTTTATTTTACAAAAATAATATAAATAGAAGTAAATTAAACAAATTCCAATAAAAATAAATTAACACATATTCTTTGAAGTCCTTTAACACAGCTAAATAAAAACATATTATATCTTATCTATCTCTTTAGCGATTCTGAAATTATGATGAATCTAGGTTCTTATTTTTAATCAGAGCTCAAAGAGATTTACGAGCAAGAAGGACTTGTTGATGATCACTACAGCTTATTATTTTAATCTTAAAATACTAGTAAATTTTTTAATTCATTAATAAGAACACTATTCATCCCTAATCTAATATATTCTTAAAATAGGCTAAAAGTATACCAAAAAATAAATTTCTGATAAGCTTAAGTAACTTTTTCCATAAAATGTAGTAAAAATAGATTTTTATGTTGTTAAAATTTAGCGAATATAAAGCATTGATATCACAGATAGATGCTTAGGAAGACCCAATGGCTACATGGGAAGAGTATCGTTATTTAATTCAATTATGTTTTTAAAAATTAGAAGGAAAATTGAAAAATTTAACTAAAATTATTTTTATTTCAAATTTATTTATTCATTTGACTTTAAATATCAATATTTCAATAGGTATTTAGATTTTTTGATGAACTATTAAGACAGAACCATAAATGAAATCAATTAATAAATATTTTAAGAGCTTGAAAAATTTACTAAGTATTCATGCGAGAGAGATTATATTAAGAGAGATCATAGGTGTGTTAGGTTTTGGATTGAATATGTATTTACTAATAATCTTATTTTTACAAATTTTTATTCAAAAATAAATCCATTTTATGGAAATATTCAATCAAATTATTTAATTTCAAAAGATAGTGCTTTTTTTAAAGGATATTTATTAAAAGTTTTTAAATTTATATTAGAGTGACATGTGCAAAGATAAAGAAGATGTTATTTACCATATGGAAGAAAACGAAATAGGGGCAAATAGTGCTTTTTTTTATGAAGAAATATGTAAAATAACTGAAATGAAAATGGATTATTAATAAGCAGATAGATATATTTTAGAAGGGAAATATAGTTAAGCTCAACCTGAGGCTAAGATGAATGAGGTTGTTACATAGTTTGAACAGAGAATGGAATAGAGGATAAATAGGCTAAAGCAGTTAACAAGCATGCAGATTATGTATGATAATTAACTAAGCGACTCTAAAAAAAGAAAAAGATTTGAGTTTGATCTAAGAAGCGATAATTTTTAAGAGCAGCAAAAGCCAATTATTAGAAAGAATTTGGGAAAAAATAATATTATGACAAAAGAAGAAAACGATCATAAAGGAATTCATTTTGGGAATAAAAGATTTTCAAATAGTTCATATTTTGGGGTTAGCAAGATTAAGTAGAAAAAAAAGCAGCTGCCTGATAAAGTTTATATAGGTGATGGTATTAATATCTTTGTAGACGAAGAATATAGATAGGAAGTATTCCCAAACTCAACTATTCTAGTGACAGAATATTAAAATCTTGTTGAAGAAGTAAATGAATATCTTACTAATAACCATTAAGATTATATTGTTTAATCACAATCTTAAAAATAATAACAATAAATTAATTAATTATCCTTTATGTCACAATAATTAATGAGCTCTGCATAACTAAGTTTGAAAAATAAGCAAGAACTGATTAATAGCTTGTAAGTTGATATGTTTTTTCCTAAAAAGTCAGCTTTTGAAATTGATTTGTAAACAAGTTGGATTGGCAGAGAAGAAAAAAAATATAAATCTTTTGAAGTTATGGAAAGTTAAAAGAATTCTTAATAAATAGTTAATTTCAATATTTGCGATTTTATATTTGAAAATACAAGTCCTTCTGAATAATCGCCTTAACTTGGATTTATAATGAAAAATTTTAATGCCTAAAAATAAAATTAGGCAAATTTAAATAATAAGACAAGAGAATAATGCTAAGATAATTTCTCTTCTATTACACCTTAGAGATCGCCATAAAAGAAGAAATCAGGGATTATCGAGTGTGAAAGTGTTTTTGGCAGCTAATCTCCTTACAGATTTTCAAACAAATAGTATGGGTTTTACTAAAGTACACAAAACAATCCAAAAAACAAACGTTAATAAATTAAAAATGTAAATAGTTATTATGATCCTTCTCCTCTTCAGAATAGCAGTAAAAGAATTAGTTTGAATTACTCAAATTATTAAATAAATGAAGAGTCTCAAAATAATTAAAAAGGGGATGAATGCTCTTAAAACCCATAACTTAACTCTTATAATTTCAATCAAAACCAATAAAATTCAATTGAAAAATCTCCTATTTTATCAATAAATGAAGATTTTAAATAAAAAGTCTCAAGACTTTCAAATAGAAAAAGTATTGATTTTAATTGCAATAACTAAAATGCAGAACAAGCAAAATAAAAGTCTCCTCAGTCTTCAGAAAAAGTACCGAACAAAGAGGAAAGCTTAATTAATAAATTTTACATTGATAACAGTATCAAAAAATTAAATTTTTGTTCTGAAAACTCCAAACAGCAAGTCGAAGATAAACAAAATATTTTTGATTTTTCTAAAAGTTGCTCAAACAATTTTCCAAATAAATAATAAAATTCTTATTATCACTCAGAAGAAGATTCTAATTAAAGCTTTGAAAATAGTTGCTTAAACAAGGCTTTTAATAAAGATTTAAATAATGTAAAAAGTGACGAAGATGAAGATAGCATCGAGGATGGAAACGGTGATAGTTGTGATAATTCAAGTTCTTTGGATTTATATTCTGATCAATATTCATTTTTAAAGAATAAAAATCTTTCTAAAAGCTCTAAGCTATCTGAATGTGTAAGGTCTAGAAAATCTTCGAAATTTGAAAAAATAGATATTTTTACTAAAAATGACCTATGTACTTCCCCAAGCTAAGAAAAGCTAAGAATGTCTTCCAAAAGAGCAAGTGTATGTAAAAAATCAGTTGAAAAGCTGAGAAACACTCATTAACCGATAGCAGCCATGTTAAATAACTAGAATATAAACAACCAATCTTTTTAATCTATTTAATTTTCATAAGAATTCTCTCAAGTTAACCACCCTCAACATACCCAAGATGCATTCTTTAGTCCTAACTCTCTTGATGATAATATCTTCAAAATCATACCACCTCCCAAAAAAAAAAGTATCCTGAACAGTAAAGCAAAAAAAACCTAAAAAATAAGTAACTACAATATTGGTGATGATGATGATGATGTTCAGAATCTATACGAGAGCGATTCAATAAATAGCAAAAAAAGCTTAACTGAGCAAGAAGATGAAGAAATAAATGATATGCTAGATCAATACTGCTTCAGTAATGAGAATAAGTTCGTCAATTAGAATATATAAAACAGTTTAAGCAATTTTACAGATTCTCTCTAAGAAAAAGAAAACTAAAACTTAATAATCAATCAAAGAAGAAGTAAATCACAAAATAGTATGCCGAGAAAAGCTCTTTAGCAATTACCAATTGAGGAGTTTACAGAAGAAGCAATTTTTTTAGATAACCCAATTTTACCCTTATTTTTATCTAATAACAATCTTCATGATGATGCTTTTTACACAAGTTAGATCTCGAATTAAGAAAATGAAAATCAATTATTTTACTCACACAATTAATTCAGAAATAGCAGAAATGGAAGAAGCAACTAAAATCACAATAGCAACCACGAGCACAAAAGCAACATAGATGAAATGAACTTTCACCTTAATGAAGATTCTTAATTCAATTAAAACTTAGAAAACATTTTAAGTAAATCAATCTGCCAAAACAGCAATAAAAACGATTTTTAAAATTAAATTCACAGTAATCTCGAAAATTCAAATCATTCATTGAATAGTATGATTTCTAAAACTAAAGAACATCGAAGTGAAAACATTCATGTTCATGAAGGATTCAAAGAAGAGTAATTCCTAAACCATATTATTGAAGAGACACGCTTCAAGAATGACAAAAAATTAAAAGCAATAAAAAGAATGAATTGAAAAAGCAAATTAAAAAAATAAATAAAATAAAATAAAGAAATTACTCAAATATACTTGAAAACTACTACTATTTATTTGTCTATTTTTATATTATAATATCATGATTTTCTATTATAATTTACTTTATAATTTTAAAATGTATTCTATAAATCTTATATCTATATATATATATTTAGTTTTAATGCCCCTAAGTAAATAACATAAAGATTTATTAATTATTTGGATATTGGCTTTAATAAATCACTAAATATTCTTAAATAATCAAGATAAATTAATAGAATCAAAAATTTAAAAAATATCATTAGCGTATTAAAGGAAAGTAGCAACTACAACAACAATAGCTATTAGGAAATTTTTAACACTTATCAAAATTAAATTAGAATAAGTTATATTTTATTGAAAAGCCTTTTATCATTATTATAATAATTACAGTGTAGATACATAAATGAGATTTATTAGAGTTAAAAATATTAAAAATGCTATTTTATTGGCTTTGATAATAATTTTCTTAATATGGTCAGTACATTTTGTGCTCTCAGCTGGTTTTTCAATAGTTGATAAAAATGGATGCTTAAGACCTGCATATACATGCAAATCTGAGAAATATCTAGAAAATGGTTACAATTCCTTTGTTGCTTAGTAGCTATAAAACAATCCTACTTGCTAATAAAAGCAATAAAACTATTTATAACCAAACACAAAATTATGGCCGTATAAATGTAGTCAAGCTACATTTTAATGATAAATATATATTTAAATTTAAAGATAGGTTTATTAAATTATATTGTATAAATGTATTATAGAATAAAATGATTACCAATAAAACCTATTTAAATATTTTTATTTTATTTATATAAATTATCTTTGACTTTTTTTAGATGTCTCTCTAAAAATTATATTAAATCTTAAATAAGTTATTAAAATATTGCAAATAAATTTCAAATTTTTAAATTGATCACCTAATATCACAACCATAATTCTTAACTTAAATAAAAATATTTATTTTATATTGTAATTATTTTTTAACTGGAGCTAAATAATGCAAAATTATTTCTTACTGTCAATAAAAATTTTTAAAATGATTTCAAAATTCTTCTCAATATTGAATTGAAGCTTTCCATTTAATTGTTTGAAAATGTTTTGGTAGCTCTTTATTCTATTTACAATATTAAATTTAGAAAAATTAAAATGAATAAATAAATAAATAAATCATAAGATTCTTCAAATGTTTGATAGATAAAACATTAAACACTTCCTTAATGAAGTAAAAATAATTTCACAATAATGATTTAGATTATTTTATTTTAAACAAATCATAATAAAACAAAATAGTTAGATTTTAACAAGCATTTTGAATTTAATAAGAATTTAACAAAAATCACCTAATTAAAACTCATTAAAGTGAATGTGTGATTCTATTTTATTAAACAGTTAATTTATAAAAAATACAAATATTGAGAAATAATTAAAATAAATTTTTATAAAATTTTAAATAAAGCAAACGTATTTTTTTTTATTTACTTTATTTATGTTTTAAGCTTTTAAAATAGCCATTTATATATTATATAATTTGGCCAGTTAATTTTTACTAGTTTTTATCTAATCAAATAAATTTTTACTTACCCTTAATTTATTTAATCAAAAAATTAAAAACACTCTAAAAACATTAAAAACTGTTATTAAATTCAAAAAAAAGCATGGGAGAAAGATTGGTGAAAACAGAAGTTGGTGAAAAAATTTGCTAACAAATTGCAGAGGAACTTTCAAAATAATAATTAGAATCCAGTCAGTTAAAGACTACGCGCCACTAGAAAAGTTTTACTGAAAGCAATGAAGACATTTTTAAAAAATATGAAATCAATAAAAAATAAATTTAATCTATTAACTCCTCACCTTAAGAAAATATAATTCAGAACAATAATTTTGAAAGTTCTTGGGGAGTAGAGTCCTCTATTCAGATTATACATGCTGCTTAAAATGAATTAATTGAAAAATGCAAAGATTAGCATAGTATTATCCAGTACTTTTAAGATAAAAACCTATGGACTCCATACATATAATAAAAGGTGAAGACATCTAGTCAAAGGATGATCCCTTAATTGAATTTAAAAAGTAAAAACTACTCATTAAGGAATTCCACTCAAGTTAGCGATGTAAGCGTAAATTAAAGCCAAGAGAAGTGGCTAAAGTCTTCTTAAAATTACTATTTTAGCAAGCTTTAGTAGGATCATGTGATAAATTAAAATGCTGTTTCTACTTAAATCAGCAATAATTCTATATAAAAAGATGCGACTTCTCGTATTTATGAAAGGTTAAAGAATATTTAGAATCTAAAAAAGGAGCTAATGGGATAAAAAGCACAGTAGCTTGCTCACTTAGAACAAAAAATAGAATAACTAAATCTAAAGCAGACTTAATATGACCAATAAAGATTAAAGATTAATGGTTAAATTTAAAATAAAATGTCTGATATTAAATCCTACGTCTACTAGCCTCTAACACTAGAAGAGATGAAAAAAAAGAATGATCCATCATAAATTTTGAAGTATAATGAGTAGTCAGGGAAAATAAATTACAAACTAGCTATTGCCAAAATACACCAAAGAAAATATTCTGAAAATTGGAAGAAGGTTTCAGAGTAAAAAGAATAAATTAATTAAAATAACGCCTCTTAAAAAACTGATGTTAAATATAACCTCTCATAAGGATTTAACACAAAGCTTATTCAGCATTAAAATACTAAAAGTAGTTTCTTCATGCCGAGTTTATCAAAAAGCATCTCGCAAAATAGTAAGTTAGCTTAAAAATACATTAAATGAAAAGTTTTTAATTGCATCTGTTTGTTTGTCTCCATATTTTTTAGAATGAAAATTTTCTAAACAAGTTCATTTATTTTGTAATATTTGATTTAACATTTATCAATTTTATAAAATAAACTATGAAATCATTAGGAAGCTAATTGTTTTTATAGGAATTAAATTATATCAAAAACATTTCATAAAATATTTAAATAATATTTGAAATAAATTTACTCAAGATGATTCAAGTATTTTTAACTAAAGTAGAATTTATTTAATCAAAATGATTAATGAGTTCTTTTTAAGAATTATTTCAGAAAAAATATTTGTTGCTATCTTTTTTAAAATAATATTTTGTTTTTAACTTTTATCAGAGCTAATTTATTTTGTAATTTTTGATAGATAATTTTTTTATGAAGAATTATAAATTTTTGTAAATAATTATCTTGCTTTTAGTTATTATTGTTAATAAAGAAAAATACATAATTTAAAATGGACAATAAGAATTTTAGATTTAATTTATCAAATATAACATTTAAATTGAATAAAATTATATTATTTACATATTAATGAATATTTTAAGATTTTAATCATACATTTTTAAATTTCTATTTTTATTATCTCATCATTTGAATTATTTGGTTAGCTTTAGATCTAAAATTAATTATTTTAAAAGGAACACAACAAATAACTGTGAATGTTAAAAAGTCCATCAAGTAGCTATTAATTTCTTTATAATTTAAGTTAAGTATTTGAATCAAGTTTTAAAATTAATTTACTATAAGTGGGATTAACGTCAATATGTTCAGGATGGATCCAATTAATGTTAACGAATGTTTTTGTCAGCTTGTTTTTAAAGACATAATTGTATAGATCAATAGATTAATTGATTCTCTCCTACATTTTTAATTTAAAATATTACTTATTTTATTAATTTTTATTATTTATAAATTACTCTTAGTTAATCCTTGAAATTGTACACTTTATTTTGGTTAAGTTCCTTATAATAGAGCAGTTAGAAATAATCACTGTTGTTTAGTTATAAATTTTAAAATATAATTGTAAAGAACAAATTATTAAAATATTACCCTCTAGTTGGGAATGTACCTATATCTTGCTTATATTATCCGAATTCTTTCTAAAATTATTTTAAATTTTGGTTGGCTTTGTTAGCGAAATTGTAAATTCCAACTTTGAAGAAATCATCAAGAGCTTAATTAAAATTGATTCCTCCTTTTGCATTTTATAGAAAAATGTTGGCATAGTCTTTTACTTTCAAGCAGAATTGATAGAATTTATTTTTTTAAATAATCTGAAGGAGCTTTTCTTCCTCTTTTTTCATTAAATCCTCATTTGTAATAGTGTTGAAAGATTCATATTCTTACTAAGTTTCAAGATCTTCATCTAATTTACGGGATTTGTCTTTACCAATAATAATTTTATCTGTAATCTTATTAACTTTGAATTGTTTGTATTCTCCTTTTTATATGTTTCTATTAACAATTTAAACATACTTTTCCAAATATTTCTATCGAAGGTTAATATCTTTTTAAATTAAAAAATTATTTAATTAATTTACTTTTTTTGATTAAAAATTTTGAAAATGAAATAAATAAATTATATTTTAAATGCTTTTGAAATAATTTCCTAAAAACAAACAAAGACTTCACATTATTTCCAAAAGCTTTTAATGGAATTATTTTTATTCATAACTCATAAATTTATTATAATAATTTTTACATTTCTTTTTATTCAAGTGGTAACTAAAAGAGTTTCTGACATCAATAAATCTCACTTAGTTGTTTCTGTGCAGGAAAAAATTCTCAAAGAAATAATCAAAAGTGTATAAATATGCAAGAGTCCCGATCACGCTGGGTGATTTAAATCTCACTAAATTTATATTACAAAATAAAAATAAAATATGCGTGTATTTAACCTATCAGAAATTAAATTTTTTATTGTTTTTTAAAGAGCTTTCAATCTAAATAACTTTGTATCTATTACCTAAGTTAAGAGCAAACATACCAAAAATTGGATACCACTTATACTTCCATGTTTAATCATAACAGTAATTGAAATATTCAAAGTGACCGTAAATTAGTTTTTTGTTAATCTTTGGTAAAAAGTTTGTATCAATTGTCTTTCCATAAATTTCGAGGTATTCTTAGTATGTTAAATAATGATACTTTCTATATCTTTCATCTTCAAAGAATTTTATCATATCCTCTTCGCTTTTAAACATACCTAACTCCTAAATTTCTTTTTATGAGCTCTTCTTAGCTTTTTGTTAAGGCTTATTTGTTTAATTCTCTACCAAACTTGCCATTTTCTATATTAAAATCCTGATATTATTCCTTTATTCTAACCTAAATAATCTATAAAACCTTGCTTAAGTTTCTATGTATTTTCTTTTTCTATACAAGTTATTTATTACCGTATATAAATATCTTTCTAAATTTCTTTTAATACATTCAAAACCAGCTTAATATTTAATTTAATTTATGAACTCTAAAAGTATAATTCAATTCTTTTCATTATTATTATCTAGCACGTGTGGCCGAGCGGTCTAAGGCGGCGCACTCAAGTTGCGTTGGAGCGATCCGCGTGAGTTCGAATCTCACCGCGTGCATATTTTTTTTCAAATTATTATTTCTAATTTATTATTAAATATCTCATTCAATAATAAAACTATGCTTTCCATTCCAAATTACTACTTCTACTTAATTTATAATTGAATTTTAACTTATAAATAAAAAGAAATAACTATGCAAAACTCAAGTAAACAACTATTATATTATCTAGCACGTGTGGCCGAGCGGTCTAAGGCGGCGCACTCAAGTTGCGTTGGAGCGATCCGCGTGAGTTCGAATCTCACCGCGTGCATATTTTTTTTTAACTAAAAATATTAACTATTTAGAATGTGTTTAAAAAAATAAAAAATATGCACGCGGTGAGATTCGAACTCACGCGGATCGCTCCAACGCAACTTGAGTGCGCCGCCTTAGACCGCTCGGCCACACGTGCTAGATAACACATTCAGTGTAAAAATCTAATTAGTCATGTAAATTAAAATTTTATTATTAAGCAAATATTTTAAATTTAACAATAGAAATTAAAAAATTCAGCTAAAAAAATTGCAAAAATAAAAGTAAATAAGTAGATTTATAAAAAAATTAATAGTTTTAAAAGTTTCAAATGATTTTTTACATTTGATAATTCAATCAAAACAAATTTAAATAAATAAAGATTAATTTTTTAATTAAATTAATAGAATATTACTAAATAAGTTTATGCAAAATTCAAGTAAACACTTTTTAAGGCACTTGAATTTCAAATCAAATTTAAAAAATTATATTGACATGAACACATTTTAAATTATTTAAAATATTTTATCCTAAAATATCACCTAGCACGTGTGGCCGAGCGGTCTAAGGCGGCGCACTCAAGTTGCGTTGGAGCGATCCGCGTGAGTTCGAATCTCACCGCGTGCATAATTTTTTTTCTTGAAGAATCTTTAATGTAATATAAAATTGCATTTATTAGTATTTGAGCTAATTCGAATACCTAGTAAGTATTTTTTCCTTATTCAATCTTAATTAAAAATTTAAGAAATAAATAAGCAAAACTAAAGTAAAAGACCATTATTTCATCTAGCACGTGTGGCCGAGCGGTCTAAGGCGGCGCACTCAAGTTGCGTTGGAGCGATCCGCGTGAGTTCGAATCTCACCGCGTGCATATTTTTTATTTTATTTTGAAATTAGATTTAAAACATATTAAATTTACACCTAATCTTTAAAACTGAAATTAATTACTACTTTTCATTAATTTTATTTCCAAAAGAAGCTTTTTATTCATTTTTTTTAAAAGAAAACAACTGCAAATTAATTGAATAATATGAAGAATTAAGTTATAAAATAAAAAATAATGTAAAATTTATCAGACTTAGTTATGTTTTAGTTTAGTGAGTAAACTTGTAAGCTTAAAACTCTGCCTTTAAATCAGAGTTATCTTAATATTTAAACTATTCTAATTTATTCTCTTGACATTAATTTATTCAATCAATTATTAAAATAAATTTAAATATTCTAAGATTAAAAAATTTTCTTTTTTTATTTGATATTTTTAGTAATCAAATATAATCTTTGATATAAAAGAAAAGATTAAAGTAAATACCAGAATTAACAAGTTTATGTTTGTAAAAAAAATGCTTCAAGCTCTAAAAAATAAACTCATACTTCATCTAAAATAGTAAAAAATACTTAATGATTATTTATTTTTTAATTATTAATGTCTTATTCAATTAATAATATTCAATAAGTAATTAATAGAATATCCTTTAAAGATAGCATTAAAATAATAAAAATTAAATAAAAAAAGATATTTGTAATAAGTGTGTTTTAGTCATTAATTTACTAATAGTTTTGATAAATTTAATGTAAGATATTGTAAAAATTATTTAATATATCTTTTTGAAATTAATAGCTAGCTATTTATTTTATTTGCTAATAATATTACTACAAATAAAATTAACTTTAACAAAAAATTCTAAAAACTCTATCTCTCAAATAATCATAAAAATATTTTGAACAAATTAATTAATATATAGAAGTAAATTAATACCAAAAGCTTATTTTTATAAATATAAAGACTAATAAAGGTATCTGCAATTTTAATATACTAATTTTAATTCTATTTTTATTTTTAATGTTTTTCAATATATTTTTTTATATAAGACTAAGCGATTTTCCTTTTAAATTCTACTACTTTTTATTTTTTAAACATATGAGTGTATATGAGGCACAGCCATATAAAAATTAGGATCTTTTTGTCTTTCATATTCTTCCAAAATAATATCTCTGAATGTTATATTTTTTCTTTGAGAGCGTATCTACTCAAAGTATTTTTCATTTTTTTAAATTTCTTCTTCTCTAGCTTTTATTTTTTATTATAAAATGTATTCTTTTTATTTTTTTTGTCTTTGAAGCTTCCTCTTTTCAGACATTCTTTCTAAGTATTCATCTTATGTGAAGAATTTTTATTCGCTTTAATTGCTTGATTCCTCAAGTAATTTACTTTCATCTTCCTCTAAATCATAGCTTACATCAGTTTTTTTAGGAGAAAAGTGATAGGTAATAAGATTATACTAATCTTACAATTTCTTTTGTAATAAACTTATATTTTCTGATGTTTTTGATAATTAATTAAGCATTTCTTTATTTTTGTTTTTTTATTAATTGATTATAGACAAAGTTAAAATATTGACAAGATTTTAATGATTATAAATGGTTTTTAAAAAATCCTTTTATCTCAAAATAGTTGATTAAAAAAAATTTGAGATAATCAACAAAAATACCTTTTATTTTAATTACCTATTTAAAACAAAATCAATTAAAAATTTACTGATCGTAAAAAATTAAAATCATCAACCTTTTCAAACTAAAAATAAATAATAAAAGTATTTTATTTTAAAATCTCTCTTTAAAATTAATCCTAGTATTTCTGTTAATTTATTTAAAATAATCATAATTAAAATTAATTTATTCAAATCAAATCTTCCAGTCATTCCAGTTTTAGCTTATTGATATTATCTAGCACGTGTGGCCGAGCGGTCTAAGGCGGCGCACTCAAGTTGCGTTGGAGCGATCCGCGTGAGTTCGAATCTCACCGCGTGCATATTTTTTTTTAATAAAATCATATTCGTATATCTTTTTAATATTCTGATTTTTCTTTAAAAAAATAATTTTTTTAATTTTGATTTTCAAAATATTTACATATTTAGATACTTTTTTCAAAAATGTATTCATTTTTAAGTTAAGTTTATGAAAAATTATAATAATTAATTATGAATTAATAATTTTTATCTAATTTTAAATATTTACCTTTACTAATTGCTTTAATAGCTCAAATAAATACTTAAATTAAAAAATAAATTTATTTTATTTTAAAAATAAGGTATTTTAACAGTTTTAGCAAAGAAATAAATATTGTTTTGCTAATTTTTATATTAAATATCACCTAGCACGTGTGGCCGAGCGGTCTAAGGCGGCGCACTCAAGTTGCGTTGGAGCGATCCGCGTGAGTTCGAATCTCACCGCGTGCAAATTTTTTTCTTTCTTCAATATTGTTAAGTAAAAATTTTTAAGAAGTATTATAAATGTAAAGATTTAATATATTTTTATATGAATTTATTAAGTCATTAAAATTAATGTTTTTTATTAATTAATTGACAGCTAGATCTTATAATTTGATGAGATAGAAATTAAATAAATTTAAATTTAAATTTAATAAAATAAACTTTAAATAATTTAATGAAAAGTAATAATTATTTTACAAATTGATGTGTTATATATTACCTAGCACGTGTGGCCGAGCGGTCTAAGGCGGCGCACTCAAGTTGCGTTGGAGCGATCCGCGTGAGTTCGAATCTCACCGCGTGCAAATTTTTTATTTTTATTAAGAAATATTTACAAAATTTGAATAGTTATTTATTTAAAATACTTAAATATAAGATCAATCACCTTACTTTATGTAATGAATTATGCTTATTTATTTTCTTGTTAGAATCTTAAATAAAGATTTTTTTTTTTTCTGCTTATTAATTAACTCAGATTAGCTTTCTGATTAAATTACTTTTTATAGCTTTTTAATATTAAAGTGAGAGATAGCAAACAACAATATAATAGCTAGATAATATAGTCATTAGATTATTTTGAGATTAAATAGAGAGTAGTATTGAAGACTGGCATTATTAGGAAATGGATAAACAAATAAGAAAGAATTCTAATGTATTATTAGCAAAGTTTTTTAGATTAATATAAATTAGGTATTGACTAACAAACATATTTTAAATTAGGAAACATAGTTATATAAAAATGAAGATAAACTGATAAAATAAGGAAGGAAATACTCAGATAGCTTAACTCAGAATTACATAGATCCATTGAAGGAACTAGATAGAGAAATTAGAGACTCATTTTTTTTTAGGCAAGGAGTTAAACAAACTGACTTCTTTAGACTATCACAATCAGATACGACTATAGATGAAAAATCTCAAGTGAATTAGATAGATATAACTCACCATGAATTCATTCATGAAACTATAATTGAAAATATGGAAGATTATGGTGCACCTAGTGCGATCTGCGAATCTAAAAATTATTTGATTATAGGAACAAATAGATCTATATTTTATATTTTTGATAAAAGAGAAAAAGAAAATATATTTTTTGGAGGTATTGACAAGTAAAATGAGTCAGGCAAGGTATTTTCTTTAGCAATTAATCATGACGAGTTAATATTTGCAGCAGGTAAATCAAATTTTCAAATAAATTAACATTAATTGCTCTTTTAACAAACAAAAAGGATTCGAAAACGGGGATATTGGAATTTATGAATTAAAAAGCAGCTATCCAAGAATGACAACAATCAAAAAGGTGTTCAAATCGCCTATTAAAATAATTCAATTTATATCTGAATATCAAAACTCTTTGAAAGAGTAAATTAAAAATGAAGCTTTTTCAAATAATTAACATGGGAATTTTAAAAATATTTTAGATTTTGCATGATGGTTTTTGACGCAACTGGATAAAACTAAAAAATATAGGTAGATGTGACAATTGTTTTTGAGAAGAGATTTACTTCTGTAACTAAAGATAAATACACTTACTAATTAATGACTTCAATTAATGAATAATTGCACCATTCGAATTCAGTGAATTCTGCTGATGAACAATAAATTATAAGAGAAAGATCAATAAGTGATAAGTATAAAGAAACATTTAAGACCCAAGAAGGCCAACCATAAAAGACAGAAATAATTAACTATTTGCCAATTGAGGAAATAAGTTACTTTGATTCAAAATAATCAAATTTGTTTTTTAAAAAAAATTTTAAGATTGTTGCTATGACTACAAGTGACTCTATATATATTGGGTTTGTAATGTACAAATCAATTTAGATTACATTTTAGTTCTAAAAATCCAAGATTAATTCAACTGAATAAGAGGAAAGTTAACCTTCAAAGCCATAAATCTCTTGGGGCTAAGGCTACTTTTATGGCAACAATAGTGGATAGCCTATTTTATGTATAGGATGGGAAGACCATATTTTTTTAATTAAAGCATAGCTATTAGACGATGAGTACGTGCATTTCTATCAAACAGCTTATGCAAAATTTACTTATCAAATTGAAAAGTGTGTTTTTATAAGCAATTCCATCATATTTATTATCTTCACAAATAAGGAATGTGCCTTAATTCATACTAGCAATTTCACACTTGGTCCTTTAGACCCATCTGTTTCTAAATTAAACTCTTGTATGTATCTTGATCATATACCAGAATTCTAAAAATTGAGCTTATTTAGTTCTCAATCTAAACATAAACTCTTTTATCACTTTGGAGATTGCAGTGCTAAATTTTTGCTCCCACAATCTCTCATGTTCAGTTTTAACTTAAAAAAATGGTAAGCTTACTTCAACGATAGAAACTCAGTCGATTGGATTAAGCTGATGTAGCATGGGTTAATGGTTTAAAACAGTAAATAATTTTTTCAGATTAAAATGAATATCTTTGTTTAAATATTAGTCATTCACTCATTAATTTTATTTTATTTAGAAATAAAATTCTATAAACAAAATAATAAAAATGATTTATTGTTAAAAATAAAAAGACATAATAAAGTATTTGGGAGGTGTTGAGGATGAAAAGAAAAAAAGATAAGAAGAAATGAAAACATTTTTTTAGACTCTTGGTTTGACTTACATTTAACTTAGCTTGGTTACTGACTAAGAATTAAGTGAAGAAACAGTAATAATTTTTATTAATTCATTCAAAAAATAAAATAAAATTACCTGTTTTATGATTAAAGGTTAACTAGATATTAACGCTTGGTACTGAATTTTTGTTATCAACAGATAATTCTGATTTTCTTTTTAGTGTTGTATCAATGGGTATTAAAAATTTTGGTTATGAAGTAAATTTCCTTGAATGTCTCTAAACATTTATTGAGCATTCGAAGCTGAGACATGTGCCAAATGATTATTTAAAAGTAATTATGAATTTCTACTCTTCAAAAGGAAGATACGACGTACTTTAAAAGCTCATTTTAAATCTTGACCTTACAAATTTAGATATCTCTCCTCTACTTGTTATGTGCATGGAGTATGATTTGTATAATGCACTGATTTATATATGTGCTAAATCTGGTGATTTTTTGACTCCTCTTGTTAAACTTTTTGGCAGGCATTAGAGGGGTTTTGAAAAAAAAGAATAGGAGAGAAAATTTGGATTAAAAGTTTTATGGTAAATTAGAAGAAAAATAAAAATTTTTGTATTTATTTATGAATTATATATAAAACAGGTATATTTAGCAGTCATTTTCAGGTATTATGATAGATGGAAGTAAAATTGAAGAGAAGATTTACCCATAGATGTTAAGAAATCTTATTTTGTTTGTTTTTTAAATTGAAAATTTGCAAAATTTGCTGTAAATAGATAGAAAAATAACTCTTGATATAATATTTATTCTCTTCAAACAAAGAGTTTAAAATATTATCATGAAAAACTACGACATCTTCCGTATTGAAGTAGAAGAAGAAAATATTACGAAATACAACATTTTTTAGTAGGACAAGATAACACCATAATTTATTCCATATCAAAGGATACTCACAATATTACTAAAAAATAAAGATGCTGAAATAGATTTAGTTGAAAAGTCATCCAAAAGCCCAGATGATAAAAAACTAGAAATACAGATCCTCGAGCATCTAAACAATGTATTTTTCAGTAGAGTCTTAGAACTTTAATCCTATCCATTTAATTTAGATAAATAAATAGAGATAGTCAATTTCTTGATTGATAACCCAAAAATTTTTAACTATTTTGAGTAGAAGATGCTTGGTTTAGATGCTGAAGTATTGAGCTAAGAAGAAAGAACAAAATAAAATATATTGCTTGAATAAGGTCTTTTCTTAACTGATACTCAAAAATATCACAAAAAGTGTGTTGTTAGAAATGCTTTTTTGATTAACGTTTTGAGGCCTCTAGTTCCAGAAATCAAGAATCCTTTAGTATTGTCTAATTTAATTCAATAAACAGAACTTAGTGAATTGTAATTTTTGTTTTTTTGTTAATTATTGAATAATTCATTTTTTTATAAATAAAGCACTGAAGCTTGCTGCTTTTTGTATAATTTCTAAAAGAATTACAAAAAATGCTTTGATTTATATTATGAGTGCAGAAATCCTCTGATCCAAACAAGAATATTTGAGTGGATAGAGCAAGTGTTTGAAAATTAACAACCTGGTGTCCAGGAATTAAAGAATATTGTTGTTAAAAAAATTAAGGAACTAGTGAAATTGGATTAATATAAAGCTAAAATATTAATAAAAAAGTATTTTAGTGATTAACAAAGAGATATTATCCTTCAGCTTGATTAATACCCAGACGATTAATTAGCCATTTTAGAGGAGTTTGTTAACGAATTAGATAAAAGTAATATTTATTTTTTCAAAAATTGGTGAATAATTTTTTTATATCTTTAAAAAACAGCTGTCACAGATGAAATTAAGAATATGTACATTAAACTTTTGTGCTAAAGAAAACCTTAAATGGTAATTTAAGCTCTAAAAGAAAGAGAGCAATACCCAATTGATTAAGCACTGTAATACTGTAAAGAATATAAAGTTTTAGATGCCTAAGTTTATCTTAATTAAAGAAATGGTAACTTTACAGAAGCACTGAATATTTAGCTTTAGATCATATAGCAGTGCTGGAAGGAATACCTCAAAAATTACAGTCCTGATTAAATTAATATAAATTAGACTTTGGTTAAAAACATACAGCAGAATCTCAAAAAAGGAATGGAAATATGTTACTAAGCCTAAAAAGAAGATGACTCAAACGACGTAAATAAATTATAAAATTTTAGAATTCAAGCTATATAATTTTTACTTGAATAAATAAGTCTTTATGGTTTACGATGTTTGACGAAGTTGTTGTTTAGGAAATAGGAATCTAAACACTAACTTCTCCTTAAGACCAAAACCTACAAACAGTCTCTACTTAAATTGTTTCAGATTTGTTAGAAGCTATGGCAATTAACATTAATTTAAACGATGTTTTAGATGTAATTTTAAGAACAATTATTTTAATTTTAATAAATCATATTAGTTAAAAATATTTATTTGATTTATTTATTTTCTAAAAGAGGATTAATTCTAACTATTAAGATATTCCTTTGAAAGCTTTCCTTCAAACTAATGAACACTTTAAGCAAAGTTTTGAATTCTTGACTAGTGCTCACACTACAGCTAAGCAAATTCTACAAGATCACATGGTTAAGATTTAAGAAAATTACCTTAAAATAAAAGTAAATAAAATTTTTAACTTAATTTTAACTAAAAATAATTACTTATAGAATAGGGGGTTAAGTGGATCTTAGTTGCCTGATTATAGGGTCTGCTAGTTTTGTGAGAATTAAATAAAAGCTAATTAACAAGAATTTTAAAATACAGAAACTATTGTGTTTTACTGTGGCCATACTTTCCATAAAAAGTGTGTAGATGAATTCATTCAGCCAATAGCATGTCCAATATGCATAGAAAATCCTATTATTTATTGTAAATTAAAAATTTTATTTTTTGTTTTTCCTTTTTTAATTCATTTAATTTTTAAAAAATTAAGTAACAAATTACTTGAGTAAAAATATAACCAAAAACATGCCCAATCGCATAAACCAAAAAGAAGAAGAAAACGATTCTTTCCTTGATGAAGCATCTACCTAAGCAGCTGCTGCTAATGGATGGATAACAACTACAACATATTCGGCTCCAATAGCATAAGAAAAACCAGTGATAAAATAAACAAAAAATAAAATGCTTGAAAAATTACAAAAATTTGATAAATATAAGAAATAGAAAGTAAAAGAAACATAAGATTATATATATTCTCAATAGTGATCAATATGTTATTTACTATCTTTTTAATTATTTCAAAATTTGTTTTATTTATACTTTTATATTTCAAATAAAAATATCTAGTTGATCCTTATAAATAGATATAGAGTATTGTTATACATTTTACACAATAATTTTATGAATATTTACTATATTTTACTTAAATTATTATTTATCTAAAATTATTATCAAATTATGAATATTGTTATAGAACTTACACATAAATAACAATATATAAAAAAGTTAAAAAAAAACTTTGTTACTTATTAATATATTTATGTATACATTAAGAATCATAATTTTTATAAATTATGATTAAAACTTTGAAGGATTCGCATAATTTATTTTTATCATAACTTTAATTTTTTGGCAACTAATCTTTTCAGTTTTAGGACTTTCTTTCTAAATTTAGGAATTTCAGCTTTATTGACTATGCTATTTTAACTTTAAGAGTATTTAAAAAATATAAATAATTATAAGATTAGTTAAATGTTAGTTAAGGAAAGTTAAAATTATCTCTGTTTAAATAAAAGTAATCAAAATAGAGATAATCTAAAAATAAATAAAATGATAAATTTTTTTAAATTAAATAATTATAAAACAAAAATAAAAGTAAATAAATAAATAAACTATTTTAACTGGAGAAATAGAGTCAAACTTGAGAGGTGAGTATAATTTACCAAATTAGATCTTAAGAATTAAACGCCTTCATCAGAAATATAGTTTTATCTTTTAAATGATTAAATAATTGTTTTAAGTAGCAAAAAATATATTTTTTTAAATTAAAAATCTTATTTATTTAAATAGTATGCGGAAAAAAAGAAAGAATAGAAATTTGAATTCGAAAAAATAAATTCTTAAATTTATTTGTAAAATGATAAATATATAATATGCAAACAAATGAATCAATGAATTATTGTTTAACTCAAGAAAGAGAGTCAAGCTAGAGAGTTTGGAGCAGTTATTCAAAGAGGAGCTTAAGTCCTAAATTCCTTTATTATAGATTTAGTCTGCTCTTTTTATTTAAGTTTGATAATTTGTTTTGAAATTATTAAATTTTAAACATCTGATAATAATATAAAAATAACTAATAAAATTAATTTCTATTATTTTAAGAATAAAAATGTCAATTTAAAAGCTTTAAAATAAAATAATAATAATAAACTATTTATACGATAGATCGAGAGTTAAATTGGAAAGATTAAAACAGCTAGCCAAACCCGCACCTAAAAATTATGCACCTTATACACCAATATTATTTTCACTTTGTTAAAAAGTTTATAAAAATAAATACATTTTTAAATATTTTTTAATAAATCTAAGCATTTATAATTAAAGCTATATATAAAAATAATCTAAATTAATGCTTTAAATCATTTGGTAATAAATTAATAATAAAATAAATTTATGGAAAAATGATTCTGCTTACTTAATGAAGAGTTTTAATTACTAAAGATGAATGCATTTCCCCAAATTAGAAGTTAATCCTTTTGTACCTTGTGGGCCAATATTATTTTCACTTAATAAGTCAATTAATATGTACATTTTTTTAAATAAAAAAAGAACAATAAATATTTTTTCTATGAAAAGAAAATTAATCTAAAACTTTAAGTCAAAAAAACAGTTATACCTTAAATACAGCGTTAAATTAAACAAGTTAGTGCATTTAGATAAACCAACTCCTAAGGCTGCTGCTCCTTAATCACTAACCATATTTCCTCTTTTTGTTTTTTTTTTTGGAAATTTTTTTATTTATAAGAAAACAATTTATAATAAAATAAATTTGTAATAAATAAGTGAATGAATTGAGAAAAAAAAATTTATAATTTCTAATTCTAAGTACTAAATAAGCAAATAAATTAATTAATCTCTTAATTCACATCAAAAATATTTAAGTTAAATTATTGATTTTCATCTCTAGTTGCAAATTTAGGGTTTTATTTTAAAATTGAAGTTTATTTATATTGGGAAAATAAAAAATTAATGAACTTTTGCAATGATGTATTTGAGGTAAAACAAGAAGAAGCAAATCTATATCATTAAGTCTATTAAAAAGATGAAATTTAGGTTAACAGCAAAATTTTTTTATTTGAATTAATACAAAAGGGGGTTCTTTATAATTCTTTTAAACTACTCCTTAATATTATAAGAATAAAATAGCTTCTTTTTTTAAATATTATTCATTCTTTATTTATTTTGAAAATATTTACTCAATCTTATACTTATAACATAATTAATTTTTATAAATTAATACTAATTTTTATTAAAATCCAGAAAAGGATTGGCTTAAAAATTTACTTAAAAAATTTGATTTTAATTTTATCTTAAAAATGTTAATAAAGTTTTTATTTTATTTATTTGTTTGCAGTTCACCCCTCCATTTATTTTATTTATTATAAATTTGAATGATAATCATAATGTAAAAAATTAAAAAAAATTACTAAACAAATAGGATAAAATTTGTGAGATTAATGAAATATTCTAGACAAGAACTTAAGCCTGATAAACCTTTAGAACCAATTTTATTTTTACTTTAATTTAAAAAAAATATTTTTGTTATTAATTTGATGATATTTAAATTAAAAATAACTAATTAAAACTAAAATTTAAAGATTCTAACTAAAAAAATTAAACCAAGGCTATCTATTTTTAATAAAACAAAATATATTTACTTAAAGGAAAGTCTCAAATTTGTGAGATGAGTACACTTCGCTAATGAAGAACAAAAATTTATGATTCCTTATTCCCCAATTTAGTTGAATCTTTATTTGAAAATGAAAATGAAAATTAAGAATTAAAATTAAATATTGAAGATTTAATAAACTCTTTTTAAATATGAATAAATTATATATTAATTTTCAATTAATGAATTCAGTTTATATAAAAAAACTATTTTTACGTGAAATCTATTTCTAAATTTGAGAGTTAGACACACTAACAAAGTGCAGAACCTAAGCTTGATACATTTATATCATCGATTTGATTGTTCCTTATAATTTAAAAATAAGTTATAGCATATCATTTTATATAAAAAAGTAAATTAAATAAATTTGAATATAAAATAGTAAAACAAATTAAAAACATTAAAGAGACAAATAAAATTAAATGAAAAATAAAGAAAGATATATTTTTACGATGCACTTAGTGTCAATCCTTAGAGAATAGTACAGTTTGCCAAAGCAGAAACTAAGCCTGATGCTGATAAATCACTTATTTTCATGTTCCTAGTTATATTTGTTAAGATTATTATTATTTTTATTATTATTTCAAAATGAAGCTATCTGCATAATTTAGATATATTAATAATATCTGCTTATATTAAATTTAAGAAATAAAATTTTAAACACATTTACCTAAGATTAATTTCAATATTTTTGTGATAGGAAAGAGAAGAGTTTAAAAACTTTTTTAATAGTAAAAATAAATTTAATTAGGAATGAAAGAAATTTAAAAAATTAATTACGCTTTCCAAGTCTTTAAAGAATATTTTTTATTATTTCATTTTATTTTTTAGTTCTATAAAAACTTTTGGGTTTTAATATACTTATAGAAAAAAATTATCTTCAGAGCTTTAAAAAATTAAAAACATTTGAATTATTAATACAATTTGTAATTAGCTATTTATATTCAAACTTTTTTTTCCAATACTTATTATTTATTATTCTAAAGATGTTATAAATAAAATTATTTTTGGTTTTTTAAAAAATACATAGCCAATAGAAAAAAAAATTTCTATTAATATGGCTATTAGCTTATTAGATTTGATAATAATTCTAAAAAAAATGATTAGAACATATGAAAAATACAAAACTAATTTTATTTAAAGTACTTGTTTTTAATATTTCAAATAATAATATGATAAAATTCTTTAAAAAAAAAATCATAATCAAATCAATGTTAAATGAAAGTATATTTAAATATTAGCTGAAAAATAAATTAAATATAATCAAAAAAGGTAATTAAAATTCCAAACATATTTTTTTTAACTAATAAATTAGATATTTTAAAATTAAAAATGACCATATTTTATAAATATTAATTCTAGCATCTTTTGTCAAATCATAAGCTTTACTAATCCATAATATTTAATATTAATTCAATATAAAGATTTAATTATTATTGATCAATAAATATAGGACCATGGTAATAGATTAAATTAACTCTAGTAAAATAAATATACTGGGTGTCATTTGTTTAGCATTTAAAATTCTTCTTAAATAATCATAAAAGTTTCTTAATGTACAAGCATTAATAGCAGCTAATTAGCTATTATTCCTTATTTAAGTAACATTTTAAAATGGTTATTTGATACAAGTACATTAATTTGTGTATTTCTAAATATGATATTCTTTTATCATCTTAAGTAATTTTTTGTAAAAATACTTTTGTTTAAATTTCAATATATTTTTTCTAAATCTCAAATAATTTATTTATTTGAATTTAACAATTTAAAAATGAACATATCAATATAAGGTCTGGAGGAACAATATTCCTAAATAATGTGAAGTCTAATAAATGTAATTAAATATTTTTAGTCGTATTTAGCCTATATAGGGAGCAATTAGGTATATTAATATTTAAGGATTAGAAATTTCATAATAAAATATATATATAAATATAATAAAATGTGGCAGAAACAAAAATGACAGCTGAGACTTCTATATTAAATCAATTTTATTTATTTACACTCATATTATTCAAAATAATAAGTTGAATCAAGTCGTTACTAATATAAATATATATATTGTAATAAATTAAAAACTAAATTTTATTTAATACTAACTACTTTTTTTAATTTTTTCAATCATAAAAAGATTGGTAATAAATATATCGGGGCATTATTTTATTTAATTTAAGTTGTATGTAATTAAATTTTTTAGTTCAGCAAGTACATTTTATTTACTTAGAAATAAATTAGATTATAATAATAATAGTGGTAATATTAAAATTTTATATGCTTTATAAAGAATTCAAAAGCCAGTTTAATAAATAGTAAAAAAATAAATAAGATAAATTAGTTAGATTATTGTTCAATAATGAATAAATATACACTGTCATTTATAAATAGATCCCTGGAAGAAGATTACTTTAACAAAATAGCTTTTCCATAATATTTTTAAATATTCTCAAGCTGGTGCAGGGTACTAATTTTAATATCAATACCATTATCGTTGTATACATATTTTACTGGAAACCTACAATACTTAGGATTTTGTTGGTGCATAATTTCTTCTACTATTTCTTAAGTGATTATAAAGCTGAAGAAAAATAGTTTCAATATTGTGGTAGCAATTTACAACACTGGGTTTGTGTTTTTAAACATAGGATTTATTCTAATAACAAATAAAAATATTGGCGTTAAAGGATAGGATAATAATATGATGTTTATCTTTGCAGGTAGCATATTTTTTTAATTTTCATTTTTATATAATAATCATTAAATAAATTCTTTAATGTAATTAAAATAAATAAACATTATTAAAAATAAAGGATCACAATACATATTTCATTTTATTTTGTCTATCGGAAGTAATTTTATTCTGAATTGCGCTATTATATTTATATAAAACATCTCTTATTCTGCAGTTTTCTTTCCTGGTTAGCTTAATTCATTTCATGGGCTGCTATTTTTTTCTGTGTGCTTTCTTATTTGGATGAAGTATAAAAATGAAAAATATTAACGAGAACTATTTCTATTACAAGAAAATGAAAAAGAAGTGAACTAATTTGTCAGAGATGTACTCCCTTCTAGTGTATTCATAGTAAAGTACGACTAAACAAAAGATTTAATAGAAAATAAGCTAGTAAATACAACTGCTAAGAGAGAGTATAACATCAAAAACGATAGTTAATTGACTTAATTTTTAAGAAATACTATCATACAAATAGACTTTTAATAAAAGTAATAGATATATTTGTAAGCTAGTAGGGATAATACTAAAGACTCTATTCCTAAAAAAGATATATTTGCAAAGTCTTAAACTTAAGATTCAGATACTTTAGAGAGATACATTTACTATAAATTCAAATATATGACAAAAAAAAATATTAAATAAAAATAGGATAACAAAATTTAAATAGTTACTAAGTAAATAGATCTAAGTTAAGTTAATGATAATTCAAAATAACTTGAGAAAAAAACTAATTAAAGCTCAATAAAAGAATAATCAATCAACCCAATAAATTCTAATAATAATAGTAAATAAGGGTAATTAAATAATTTTACTATGTAATTATGCAAATAATATTAATCAAGATAAACTGTGTCGTTTGATATTGGCTCAAGAGTAATTTCAAATTTTTAATTGAAATTTGATTAAAAAAAAATGAGTAAGTCTCTTATGCAAAAGCAAGATAAAAATACTTAATAAAATCAAAAAAACAAATAACAACAAGAAGTAGCAGAAGAAGAAAAATATAAAGTTGAGAAATTTAATGCTACTATAATTAAAAATGATGTAAAGATAAATGTAGTAGTAAAAATCATATTCTATTATTTGAGTTATCCAGTTTGTTCTATTTGTATTGATGAAGACTTAAAGAAATAAATGGCTAACAGTAAAAAATAATCTGAAATCAAAGAAAATATTTATTTGTAGCATTTTACAATAATATCCCAAAAATTTTAAAAAACTCTGATGAATGAAAGCCTTTAGTTGAATTAATCTTACAGTTTACTATATTTCAATCACCTTAAAAACATTTAAGATTTGGTTTAATTAAGGTAAAATAATAAATTAAAGATAAGCTATAATTCCTTTTAGCTGTCTGCTCTAGTGAAATACATTTAGAATATTTTTTCTCCAATTTATAATGCTTAAAAGATTGATTTTTAAGTAAAAATATACTATTATAAGCAACTAGAAAGTATGCTATTATAATCATCTCCTCAAAACAAGGAGGATTTATCAAGAGGTTAGAATGAGGTTAATAAAGAAAAATTTTTAATCTAAGAAATAGAGCAGAGTAAATTAAATAATAGCAAATTCAATGATAAGAATGAGTTATAGTAAAGTTTTAATAAGAATTAAGAAGCTATTGAAGTGTGCAATGATTAATAAAGAATTTGTTAAATAATAATTAACTTGCTTGAAAACTCATTAGATTACTTAAAAAAAACAAGCTTGACCTAAAAATATGTGTAACTATTAATAAAAGTAATCAAAGGAAAAGATGAAAACTCTAACTTAATCGAATTTAAAGTTATAAATAATGCTGACTTAAACTATTCGAAATAAGAAATTTTTCTAGTTAAAGAATCTTTGAAAATAGAGAGAGAAATTAACAATAACTATTTTAAGTGGAATTCTAAAAGCAGCTTATAGCCTACATAGATAGGATTGAAATTAAATTAGAAGATACTAGAGAAAACTTCGCCTTACAATTTCATGAATATAGCTTGTGATGATGGCATAGTAGATTTTTCTTTCTATATATTTTAAAATTGCAACATTTTGTTGTAGGATTCCAAGCATGATTTCTAAAATAAGCTATTTGATGAAATTATAAGATAATCTTAAATTTAGACTGATTATTCACAATAAAAGAAAGGAGAAACTCAAAAATATTAAATTGATAGAGATAGCTTAATGTTATTAAAATATTTTAATCCTGGAAAGGAAGAAAGTTAATAGAGTCCATTATTTTGTAGTAAAGATGGTAATGAAGACTCGATTTACAATGAACCGATCATGGATATTGACTAAATTTTTTTAGACGATAAATAAGGAATTGATTAATTAGATGAAGGAGTAGATCAATATCAAATTTAAATTAAAAAATTTAACCCAAAAAATGCCAATACCTTAAATAAAATATAAAAATAAATTTAAAAATCATATCATAATTGATAAAATTTAATTAATATTTTCACTTTGTCATTCATGTTAATTCTTTTAATCAAACATTTCTGATAATAAAATAAATTCTTAATTATCAATAATTGATTAACTCACCAATTACATTATTTGAAAATTTACTCTAATACCTATAATCTTGGTATGCATATTCTTTTATTTGATGTGTGGAATTAGTTTAATTTTCCTTAAAATTATTAATTGTGTTTTTGGTAATTAAAAGAAAACTTAATGTAATAAAAAAAGGAAAAATGGGTAAGCCCCATTAAAATCTTATTAAAAAACAATTTTTAAGTTATAAAGTGAAACATAAAATAAAATAAGCATTTATTAACAAATATTTTTATATGAATAAAATATCATTTTAATTAAGTTGTAAAAACATGATTTTATTTAGTAAATGAATTGTAGTTATATACTCATGCAAATATACTTTTGATATATATAGATTATCAAAAATTTTAAATCATTTCGCATCTCCATACTTCTAGTTCCCTAAGCATTTTTAACAAATTTTTTAAAATTATAAAAAGTAAATAAATATTTAATTTAAATATACAGGTAGTGTAATAGGGAAAGAGTTCATTTTTTTGTTTTTATGTCTGATTATTTCAACAGGAGACATAGCTTTCTAAGCAAAATTTTTAAACATTTATCTGTCGTATTTATCTAATTAATTTATTATTTAATATTAGATTTTTAAATAAGGTTTCTAAAGAATTTGCTTATTTACCCCATTTAGTTTCAGGCAAATCAAATTTTGGAGTGTAAGGAACATATCTGTTGTGTATAATGATGCTATATGGCTTATTCTTTTTATTTCTTTAAATATTAAATTTAAATTAATATATATTAGTTAATTGTTTTAATTTACAAAATAGTAGAAGATTACTCCACCTTTTCAGGGCTATAGTATTCACTTGGTTGTATTTAGTCTTATATTTAAACATTTTATTAAGGCTAAATATTCTATTACAAGAATTTCTATTGCTGTTATTGTTGTTATTGAATTTATTATTGATGGTTTTATGGTGCAACTTATTCATTTAAAACATAGTCTTAAAAGTTATTTTTAGGAGAGTTAAGAATTTAGTATTGAGGTTGAATACTATTTTGATAGATGTTATCATTAATTTAGCTTGGAGAGCTTACCTATTATTATTACTAATAGATTTATTGTTGCTAGCTCATTTAGTAATTATTCAAAGGATTTTATTCTTCTGGCTTAAATAACCTTTGGGTGCTGATGGATTAATTTAAATTAGCATTTTAATTTAGCTAAGGGATTGATGCAGATCTACCAGCAACAATTTTTTGCTAGGGATTAAATTATCTATCTGCTGGAGATTGATCTTATATATGATTATTGTATTTTATCAAATTACAGCTGCTATTGTTTGAAAGAAATCAGTTGCTAGCGCTATTTTTGAGTTGTTAATTCAAAGGATTTTTTAAACTATTGTATTAGTATTGGCGTTCATTTATTTCAGAACGTAGGATTGCAAAAGATGGGTTCAGTATTTGATAGATGTTTTATTCTTTTACATTCTTATCATGTCGTAATTGATTAAGGAGTTATTTTTAAGTATTTAAGTCTTTTTGGATTCTTATTCCTACATAAAGTTGTCAAGAGAGTCTTTATATGAAGATGAGTGTGAGTTAGGTATAAATTGGGGGTGTTATTAATTCAGATCATATCTATAGTCATTGTAGTGAGGATTTCTGATACTTTTGTGGATTTCAGCTTAGTGCTGGTCTATGTTTAAAGTTTTGAAAATTCAATTAGTTTGACTTATTAATTCTTCATAATTCTAAAAATCTTATTAAATATTTAATTCGCTCTTAATTAGAGTCATGTTAGGGGATTGGTTGATTAATTCTCTCAATACTTAAGAAATGCTAAAAATTAAATTTTCCTTTATATTTCATTTACTTTTGTTTGATTATCACAAATCATTTGTAAATTTCAGTAGAAGTTCTTCTATAAAGTGTATATAATTTGTGTTTAATGCTTGTAACTTCTAGAAAAATTTGCTCATTAATAAAAAAAATGGGTTAAGAATGAATAAAAAATTCAATCTTCTTATGTGAAAAAAATAAAAATGTTTCAATGTCTCATTTGAATTATGAAAAAATGTTTATTTCTATTGCTAATTAAATTAACATCATTTGAAAACTAATATAAAAAGTTATTTAATAATTATAATAATCCGAATAGAAGCTTTTTATGGTTAATTGTAAAAATATAACATAAAAAAGTGTGTCCTTAAAAACATCTGGAAAGTTTTTAAAGACTACAGGCACATACTACTCTTAATCAATGTTCCTATACTTAATAGCTGTAGCAGATTGAGATCCTATTTTTTCAAATTAAAAATGAATATTTTTATAAGCTGGATAATGAAGCTATTTTACCATAAATATCTTCTGTTCTAAGGATATCCCTTCCTTCATAATATGTATTCATTTCTAATTAAATTCTTTTTAATGGACTATTTAGAGTTTACCTAATAATATAAAGGGAAATGGGTTTTCTAAGCCAGATTTTAGAAAGGTAAAATATATAAAATTTCATTTTGATTAAAAAAAAGTGATTATCACAAATATTAAAAAAAAATGTAGTTGGTTTAAGCACCATTGTGTTTAATATTTGAAATAATAATTTTATAAAATTCTTTAAAAAAAGGAATAAAAAATAAAAAATAACTATTTAATGAATGTGTTTTTAAATATTAACTGAAATTTATATTAACAATAATCTAAAAAAAGATAATTAAAATTCAATAGAGATCTTTTAAAAATGAATAAATGGCTTATTTTTAAATTAAAAATTACCTTAATTACCTAATTTATATTTAGTCTCGCATAGTTTTCTCAAGATTGCACATAGTAGATATGTAAATAATGTTCATCAGACATTTAGTTTTCTTGTTTAGGATGCAAACTTCCATTTCTATTTGATTAGATTAGTTAATAATGTGTTTTGTAATGCCCAAGTAGAACTTATAAAGATTTGCAAAATAATTGTGTACCTTGTTCTATTATGAATTGTATTTCGTGCTCATCAAATAAATGCTTAGAATGCGAAGCAGGCTTTACACTTAGTGATTCAAATGATGTAAAATTATATTACCTTTTGTTATTCTTATTATTTATTATATTTAATTTAGATTTGTGTATCAAGTTGCGTTAATGGATAATATTTGCTAAATGGGTAATGTACTTTTTACTGTAATCAGTAATAAAATGGATATACTCTTGATTTTTCATCTAAAACATGCTAGAAATCTTAAATTTGCCCAAACCTACAATATAGCTGTCCTTCATAAGACATTTAAAATATAAATTTCTTATTTACTAGAATTTACACAGGTAAATACTCTACATGATTTATAATAAAATAGGATCAATTATTCAAAAAAGAAAAATATTTTATTGTTAATAATACTGTTTTATAAAAAGTCACATTAAATTAATTTACTATATTATTTAGTAACATCATTGATTGAAACTAAACATATAAAAACAATAAAGACTAAGTAATAAATAGTACATCTACTAATTGCAAATCATTTAAAAAATAAAAATATTGATATAAAAAACATATAGATTATTTAAGATATGACTCATAATTTTATTTATTATTTTTACAATTAAATCTTTCTTAATTAATCTGAATTCGTTTTAATTAATTTAAAATCTATTATTTATTAAAATTTAAATTTTTCTTGTAACTAGGATTAAAATTTATCATTTTAGACTTTAAATATTTTAAATTAAATAAATAATTTATAGATTTAAAAATACTTGTTGTCATAGATGAAAATGGAAAGGTAATTGTCAAGACTTTACCTAGTCAAACTATTATGTTGTATTATACAATAGATAATCTTAAAAATGTAATATATTGTCAATTATTTGGAATTAAATTTCATCAAAAATAAAAAATTTAATTATGTGCAAATGTTTAAATGTTTATTATATTACATCTTTATTTTTCAATAGCTAAAAATTAATAAAAATTGAATACAATTTAAAATAAATATTCTAGATTTAATTTAGAAAGTAAAAATAAAATTTGATACATTTATAAATTTATTTTTATTTATTTTTTAAAAAATAATATTTTAAATCTTTAAAAAAGATTTAAGCATGCCTTGAGGACTCTAATGGGTAAGAAAATGCAACGACATCTAGTTTGACTTGCATAAATTCTTAAAGCTAAGTTTTATAATTTGAAATATTAACAGGTAAAGTTTTACTATCGTAAAATCTATTAGGAGAATAAATAATAATATCTCAACAATTCAATAATTATGTTGTTTTTATAACCTTATCAGGCTATCTTGTAGAATATAATTTATAATCTAAGATATCAAAAACTTATGATCATCAATCTGGTTCTTTATATTAAATTATTCGTTTATCAGATTATTAAAGGCTAGGAGATCAATATATAGTAGTAGTAACAATAGGTAATACTATATATTACTATGATTAAATGTAAAATAAGAATTTGGTGTTATCTTATGAAGCAAATAATTAGGTTAATTTGCTCAATCTTAATAGTAATTTCTAATGGGCATTTTATTAGCTAAATTTAATTGAAATTTATGAAATATAATTTGGTAAAAAACCTCTACTTCTAAAACAAATAATACCATCATAAACTCTTTCTAATTCAGATAGCTTAAAGTTATTTAATTAAGTAATATTGAATTTTTTTTGAATTTTATATCTTTCAATTATTAATTATCTTAAAGAAAAATTTGATGGTAGCTTAAGTTAACTTTTATTTTTATAAAATTAGGAATTATTGATGATAAACAACTAGTAAAACGTTTTCTAGTTATTCTAAATATAACTTCAATACAAATAAATGGATGTATCGTAAAATATAAGTTTACCTCTCACATTAAGTAACTCTACTTGCATTAAATTAGTAAATGAGTATTTAATTTCGCAATATGATGGAGTATTGCATATATATTAATAAACTAATCAACATTTTGAAGAAATTTACTAAATCAAAATACCTCATTAGTTAATTTGTAGCTAAGCAAATCTAAAATTAATAACAATAAATTCTAATTAATTATTTTTAATAAGTTGGTATGCTGCTTAAGTACAAATATAAGAGGTAAAATAGTAATCATAATAGAATCTTTAATAAATATTTTTATCTTAAGAAGGTTTAAGCTTTTATCAAACTTAAAAGAATTTTGAAATTTCATTTATTAATGTATTAAATGCTCCTTAATTAAACTAAGTTATAGAATTAAAATACAATGGATTAGCATATTATTACGATCTAAATACAAGATAGATATTTAAGCTATTTAAAGTTTGGGATGACAATCAAATGTTAAATAATTCTTACATTAAAATAGGTTTGTATAGCTTTATTATTGTAGAATAAGAAGAAAAAATAATTTTTACAGGAGTAATTAATAACTATTTAGCAATAAAAGAAGTTAATATGTATACCTTTGAAATTATTTTAAACAATTTAATTGATAGTGTTTACATTTAATCGATAGGAGTCAGCACTTTTACAAACCCTTTCTATATAAAAAATACCAAAGTTTTAATTACTTTACATAATTATGTATTTTAAACAAATTCAGGTCTTGGTCATCCTTACTAAATTAACATCCTTTAATTTGACGAAATAGAATAAAAATATAAATTTAAGTTTTAAATAAATATGGTTTTGTATGACATTTAGATATCTGAGACAACTGGAGATATTATTTGTTTCGAAATTTTAGATTACTTTTAGATATAAATTTATATTTATAACGTTTATCATGAAGTAAGACCATTTATTTATATATATTTTATTTAAATTTTTCAAACATAAAATAGGGTGGAGAACCTTTGTTATTTATTCCAATTTTTTATAACTATTGCTATCTTTAATTAGGTTTTCTAAATTAGAATTAAGATATTTTGTTTTATTCGGATGTTGATTATGGAATTATGAAAATAGGGTTAACTTAGAATTACTAAGTTAGCTAATTCACTGTTGAAGATCAATCTATGGGCTCTTTGTTTTTACCTAAAAATTTAAGTTATAAAATAATTGTTCTTTATTAAGATATTTCTTTAGTCAATATAATTTCATTAATAGATGGTACTATTTTATAAGTAAATTTATATTCAAAAAAACATACACTCTCTACAAGCAGTATTTATTTATGAATTTATAGGAATTTGATGTTGGCTTGTATTTTATAAGTTACAGAGCATACGGTAATAGTGTGGCTATTCTCAGTTATTGTTAGGTATTAGCTTTTTATGATGGAGATAATAATAAATTAGTACATTTAGATAGTATTAATTATGGCTCAAACATTAATACATTACTTCATGCAAATAGATATGTTATATTTGTAAATTCACACATTTCTTCTTTTAAAGATCTTTAAGATGAAAACATCGAATTACAAAAGGTAAATTAGCTTTCTTCCATTTATTCTTTCAAACTAAACCATTTTAAATCAAATTTTATATGACTTACTATTCATTTATCCATTTATCTGAATAGAAGCAATTAATTGAAGCAATTTTTGTAATTAATTTAATTTTTTATTTGATAAAATATTTTATAAATTCAATTGAATTTTTAAATCATAAAAAAATTCTAATACTCATTTATTTTTATTATATTTTATTAAAGCTTTATTTAAAGTAATTTTAAAATTATAATTAATTAATAGCAACTAAGTTTTCCATAAAAATATAAATATCAATTAAATGATATTGAAATACCATATTCAGGATCAGGAACAATAGGAAAGTTTTAAGAGGTATTGAACTATGATAAGATAAGGTCATATGATTACATATTTTAAACTGATTAATAGTTATTTGACATAATAAGTTTATTTGAATATGATATTAGTTTTGAATTATTTTTCACCAAAATTAATGTTGTGAAATTTTCAGACATCAAATTTGTGATAAACTATAATTTCACTCTTGAGGCTTAAGGTTTCACCTTAAATACTTTCAGTTATTATTATTATGTTTAATTTGATTGTCTTGCCATTTCCTTTCCATTCTAAGAACTTTTTGTAATAGTAAGAGGAGTTGATATGATAATTTTGGATTAGAATTCATTTCAAATTGTAATTTTATTTGAAATTTATATATTTATTTTTTTAAATATTTTTGTTTAAATAATCTTTTATAACTTAAAAGAAGCAAAGTTTCAAACAAGTATTAGTATTTAAAAATATTGATTATAATTTAGATTTAGGGATTATAGCTTTCTAGGAGCTTTACAAAGATTGCATTTTGTATCTTGATGTAATTTATCACTACTAAACAATTTAAAAAAATTTTATTTTATTAAATACAGGAAATTAATTAAATTTGTACTTCCCATAAATATCTTGCTAACATCTAAAACAATTTTGGAACAATTATTTCAAAAAATTATAATTCGGCCATATTTTACAATTAACTATCAATTAGGGTAATGAATATTAATGATAATAGTTACAAAATAATCATACCTTGTGATTTTTTCTTAAGTAATCTTTTTTATGATGATATTTATCAAAAAATTATAATTTAAGATTATTCAAATAAATAATTTAAGCTATTAGATATAAAAACAAATTTAATATATATAAATCAAGAGGTAGATAATAATCAATATGGAATAGAACAGTTTTTTTATGTAAATTAACAAATAATTTATTCATTTTTCAATTTTTTATTTTAAAAAACAGTTCTACTTTTTCAAACTTTAAAGTTAGATTTTAATGCTTTCAGGTTATGTCAGTGAAATTTACATCTTTGATAATGAAAATTTTAACTTGATGTTAAAAATCAATACTGAAAATATTTACAATCATCAATCTTAGTTTATTGTTGATGAAACTATGTAATTAATTTTTTTCTAAGATTTAAAGTCATACATAGAAGTGATTTCATATTAAACATAACAAATAGTTAAAATTTACAAAGTAAGTTTTCTTAAAATTCTTTTCAACTATAAAATATTTGATTATTTTATATTTAAACAAAATTTAATAGCTTTAAGTCACAGAATAAGACACTAATTACAGCATTAAATATTTAATTTGGGATTAATCAAAAAGAAAATTAATTGCATCTACTTATAATTAAATTTATATTTTTGATTATGACTCAGATGTTTAAGAGCTTTTTTACAAATTTTCTGAAATAGTAATGGACATTAATATTAGCTTCTCAAAAAATATGCTTTATGCTAGAGACTCATAAAAACTTTTAGTACTTGATTATTCTTATCTTGGCTCTAACTTTAATCCTAACTTTCCATAAAGTGTGCCTCCTTTAATACATTAAGTAGAAAATGATTAATTTATCTAGTTTAACTAAATATAATCGGAAATATTAAATAAAGTAAATAATTAAATAACTGATAGATTCTACCTTAATGAACTAAGGCAAGGGTTTTTTTATTATAATTATTATGATCATTAAAATATTACATTTTATATAATATCATAGAATAAGTTTTATATTTATAAATTAACTAAGAATTAATTGGTTTAGAATTTTTAACAAGATTTAGACTCTTAGATTTTAACTTTCCTGAGTGACTCTAAAGATGGAATTCTATTCTTGACTTAAAAATAATCTTTATATGCTGTAAAAAAGGACTAATAAAACCCATTATTATAAATAATTACCTATTTAAAAAATGGAATAGCCAATTTTATTATAGTTAACGACACCTATCTTCTATTTAACACAGCAAAATTCTCTAGTGAGTGGGATAGGATTACATTTTAAGGAGGATTTTACTCTTCTGTACCATAAATGACTATTGATAAATAATTTATATATTTAGATCAAAATGATCAAATCCAATAACTAATCAATATAAATAGAACACTTAATATTTTATTACTAACTAGAATGTATGTAAAAATTATTAATGTAGAAAATGGAAATGTTATTTAACAAATAAAAATATCTTCAATAAATAAATACTCATAAATAGCATATGACGATTTATACTAAAGAGTCTTCTATATTAATAGAATAACTGGAATTAATGTTTATGACATAAATTTGAATGTTATTATGGAGAATTTACCTTCAGCTGGAATTAAGTTATAAATAAATGACAAGTTTATTTTCAGCTTTTCATTTGGATCAATCAATATATTTATAAGATCTGATTTAAAATATTACTAAACAATAAGAAATTTTAACAACACATATTCTGTTTAAAATATACAATATTTGGGATTAAATAACTTGTTTATGGTTTAGTTTGACCAAAGTATTATCCTCTACTAAGCTACTCCTTTTTAAGAACCTATAGTTTAAGATGAATTATTAATTTAGAGTTATAAGGTGTTATATTTTAATTTGACATATAGTGATGATATGTCTTCAATTATGATTTATATGAGTATTGTTAGCTATCAAGGTATTATAACTTACTCTAGAGAAATTAAAATTTCTTATTAATAGAACTATGCTTGTACCGCAGCTATTCAAATATAGTCATCAAGTAACCAAAATTTTATAAAATAATAAGAACTTACTTATATGGATTTTTTATTGCAAAAACAAATGCTAATTTAAGGTATCATTTTAGATATTTATATTTAAAAAGATTAGTCTACTGATATCTAATATCCTTAAATTGAAAAAAAGTTAATTAATATTTAATATACTCTCTCAGTAGAAGCTTCCAATTTTAATAAAATATATTTGTAAAATCAAAGCTAAGTGGATTAAAATATTGGATAGCTCTCTCTTAAAGGTTTGATTTTATCACTCCTCAATCTTTAAAACTATGCTTATGTTTTTGCTAAAAGTTCATTCTAAAATTTAAAAATTATGAATTTAATAGATATACAATTGACTGATCTAACTGAACACTCTCTTTAATTTTCTGATTTAGATAATCTTTATATTCAAAATTTGTAAATTTAAAATGAGAAAATAAATTCTAATATGAATAATTCAAGCATAATTTTAAGTTTTTAAAACATAAGTTCAATCGTTATCAAAAACCTTGTTTTATCTAATAATACATTTAATTCTTGTTAAACTTTTATATAAGCTGATAATATTAATTCAATATAAATTTAGAATTTAACATTATCAAATAACTAGTTTATATCAAATAACTAGTTATAATGTTTATTGTTAAGTCTAAATAACGGCAGCTAGATTTAGATATCAAACATTAAAATCTTGAATAATTATTTAGTGAATTATTAAATATTTAGTTTTATCAACACAGCATAAATATCAATCTAAAAAACTCAGCTGGTATAAAATAAAATAAAACTTAACAATACTCAGGTTAATTCAATATTTTTAAGCATTTATTAATCTCAAAGTGCTTTATTAGATGAGCTAGAAATAAATAACAACATAGTAAGCACTGCTTATTCATTCTAGATAGCAAACATTTAGATTGTGAATTAGTTATTATCTATACAATCATTGATTTCTTACAATATAGCAATTGATAATAACGTCGAACCTGCTTTAATAAGTAATATAGACAGTAATTTATATCAAATTTTTAAATGTGAAGGTATTTTTAATTCCACTTTTTAAATAGTAAATTAATCCTACACAAATAATCTGGGATTTGCTTCTTTTCATAATTTTTAACTAGCAAAAGGATATAACATTTAAAATTCTTATATTTAAATAAATAATTTTACATATTAAGATATAAATATAAACTCTACCATCTTTAATGTGGTCTCACAAATTTTAGAAATCTCTTAGGCAATAATTTCTAACATTAATTCAAATTAAACAAATAATAAAGATTTAATTATGATTGATCAATACGGGAGCCTTCTAATAAATTAGCTTAACTCTAGTAATATAAATTTGACTGGCTGTCGTTTGTTTAGCATTTAAAACTCTCCTTCAGTTACAATAAAAAATTCTTAATTTTCAAGCATTAACAGTGATAAAGTAGCAACTGTTCTTTATTTAAATAGCATTTCAAAATTATTATTTGATCGAAATACATTTGATTCGTGTATTTCTAAATATGATGCTGGTGCTATATATATTCTTTTATCATCTTAAGTAATTTTTTCTAATAATACATTTGTTAAAAATGAAAGTAAAGCTGGTAATGGAGGAGCAATATATTGTTTCTAAAGCTCAATAAATTTACTTGAATTTAATATTTTCAAAATGAACCTATCAATCTAAGGTTCTGGAGGAGCAATATTCCTAAATAATTGTGAAGTTTAATACATGTAATCAAACAATTTTTAGTAAAATTCAGCCTAGATAGGAGGAGCAATTAGGTATATTGGTATTTAACCATTAGCAATATCATAGTTAAAATAAAAAATAAATATATAAAACAAAAACACCAAATACATTTAGGATGTTTATTACAAAAATAAAGCATATCTATATGGTTAAAATGTAGGGTCTTACCCAGTAATATTAGATATTAAAAATATTTTAGAAGATGATGATAGAACTACTGTAGCTTAGATAACAAACGTTTAAAGTGGAAGCACAGCCAATCCTATAATATTGAGATTTATAGATGAAGAAATGAGGGAAATTAGATTTTTTTAGTAAAATGATACTGATTAAATAAATTTAGATATTTAAATGGAATATGAAAGTTATATTTTAGAGATTCTAAGTACAGAAATTGGCTTACAAGGAGATTTAAGATAATTTTATGATTTTAATAAATTTGGTTTCTTTTTTAATGTTTCTTATTCTTACTAGCCTAATTCGAAATCGTACTTAACAATAAAAACAGCAAGCAAATTACCTTTTCTTAACTAAACTACACGAATTTTTTAGGATAGAGTTATGAGTGTTTAAGTTGCTCTCGAATTTAGAAGTTGTTAAAAGGGTGAAATCATTTAATCCATCTAATAATATTAGATTTGTTTGACCTGCTAAAAAGGTAAATTTTAACCAAATTAAATTAAATTAGCTGTTGAAAAATATTTTTTTAATTTTTTAAAATAGGATTCTATAGCCTAGAAGACCCACATCAAAGCAAAAATTTATAATGTCAGAAATGTACTGTTGGATCTCTAGATTGTTATGCTAATGTTATTAAAGTTTAAAATGGATATTGGAAATATGATAAATATTCTGATTAAATATATGAATGTATAAATACTCAAAATTGTAAAGCAGAAATACCTAGTAGTATAAATGGATGTATTGCTGGTCATGTAGGAGCATTGTGTGAAAGCTGTGATACCTCTGGTGAAATATGGGGTGATTCATATGGCAAAAGTAATGATAAAATAACATGTGTTAAATGCTCTGAATAGTTTATATTACAAACAATTTTATTATTCATCGGAATATTTATTTTTGTTTCAACATATTTAGTTGTTTCATTATATAAATAATTTGTCAACCTCAACTTAAGAATGAGCCAGTTTTATTTAAAAAAGTTAGGATTATTAATGTGTTTAAATTAGTAAGCCACATTTAAGTCATCATACTCTAAAATCCTTATTGATTATTTCTAATTTTTAGCTTTAATAAATAGCTTGGGAATTAAATATTAGACTATCTTTTCAGCAATAGAAATTGGTGGAGGTGACTCATTTTCATATACCATATTTAATCTAGATTGTACATATAAATATATTTCTAATTCCCTCCCACCTTATGTTATAAGAGTTATATGGGTAAATCTATAGATTGTTTTAATATATGGTGTAATCTAATTGATAAATTTGATATTTAGAATTTTTTAAGCTTAAAACACATCAATACTTACTTGCTCTTTTATCCTAGTGTATTTTTTTTATGGTTCACCCTTAATCAAGGTCCTTACCTAATCATCGTCTTGTTTAGAGCTCTCTGGAAAGCTATATATTGTGTAAGATCTATAATTTGAGTGTTACAAAAATTAGCATCTTTATTTTCTTTTATTTTTAGTTATTCCTTTATTTATCTTATGGTTGATTGTTGTACCTTCTTTATTTATTATAAAATTAAAATGTAATAAATAAAAGCTAAATAATTTCGATAATCTTAGGAAATACGGGTATCTTTACCAAGTAAATTAATTTATTAAAAATATTTTTTAACTAAATATATTTTATTGATTATTAGGATTATAAAGATAATTGTTATTATTGGGATATTCTTAGAATTTAGGTAAGATCATGTATTGTAATTCTGATAAATACACTTAGAATATCTACTATGTTAAAAATTTACTTAGTAGTACTACTGTTATATATTTATCTTAAGATACTTACTTTAGTTAACCCTTATATGAATAAATCCCTAAATATACTTGATTAAATATCTTGTAAGATAGTCATTTTGAGTATAATATTGATATCTACATTTCTTTTTGAGAATAATTTGTACTTTTAAGATATAAATTAGATCATATTAATAATAATCAATGCCTATTTTATTTTTATAATGATATTTCTAATCATTTTTAGACCAGTTCCATAATTATCATCAGATAGAAATTCTTATTAAAAATTGATGCATTAAATTAGCATTATTATACCTAAAATTCTAATTTACTAAGTTTATTCATAAAAAGATAAAACTAAAATTAATAATCTTTGGAGAAAATTAAAAAAGTAACTCTCAAATATAATATTAAAAGAAACTCAGCAAAAAGCAAATAAGCTTGTAAAATCTCAGAAATTCTAACTTTGTAAAGATTATGGAAGATTATCTTTTTATAATATTAAAAAATCTATTGCTTCAAAATAAAGTAAAATGATTCAATTTAAATGAAACCTTAAACTATAAATTTGAATGTAATTAATTACAAAATACTTTGTATTTATTTTAAAATAATTTTTAATTGAAAGAATGAACTATAATACTAACCTAAGAGTAAAACAAATAATACAAAAAGGATACCAAAGAATCTAGAAGGAAATATCCCAACATCTAGACATACTATGTTATGTAGATCATTAAAGAGAAATCACAAAGAATTGAAAAGTCAAGAAAGATACCAATCAAGAGCAACAAGAAATAGTTGATCAAATAGAGGAAAGACTTCTTAAGCTGGATTGGTAAAACAGAGGTGTCTCAAGAATAAAAAGTGAATATGCAAACAAACTCTTGAGGAGGATATATATTATAAATCATTAACTAAATAATAACAATTATAATTGAAAAACCAAGTATTAAAAATTTATGTTTTCATATTTGTATATTATTTTTAACATCAATAATTTTTAATTAAAATATTTTAAAATCTTTAAAAATGTATTTATAATCAAAATTAAAAAATAATCATTTTTATAAGATAGATAATTAAGTATATTATTAAAAAAATAGTTCTAAAATTTGGAAAAAATAAAACTAAATATAAAATATAAATTTTAGATTTAGAATTTATATAAAAATTCTATTAGTATAATTTATATATATATATTTCACATAAAAATAGATCCTGTATTTATGACTTACATAAGATACATCTTCTATATTTCATTTTAT
>JH720164.1:49116-96204 GCA_000231845.2 Tetrahymena malaccensis 436 | reverse complement strand
GCTCTGCATTAGCAAACTCCACTAATCTCTCAAATTTGACACTTGATTTAAGGTAAAAACAGCTTATTTGTATGGATTCTGATATTTTTCAACATCAAAAGGAATTAAAATAAAAATAACATTTTTACTTGATTTAGATAATTTTTGGTTTAGATTTTGATTTTGATTTTATATTTTAAAATAAAGATAATAAAAATAAACAAAAACTATTTTACTTTTCAAAGTTTTAATTAAAATATTTTTTCATTTTACTTTTATTTTATTCATTAAAACTTATCTCTAATATCTATTTATAGGTGGAATAAAATTAATGGATCACTTAAATTAAAGATTTTGAGCAAATACCTTAAAGCTAAAAGATTAGTTGTCAAAAAAATATATTAATGATCAAGCTAAAGCTATAAACATAGATAAATAGAATAGATAAATTAAAGAAATTTAAAAAAAAAAATAAATTGATAAATTTATATTTGTAAAACAAAAATTAAACTAAGAATTTAAATTTATGATTATTTTTATTAATGTAAATTAAATTGGTAGATTTATAAAAAGACTATCAGAAATTTATTTTTTTATTTTTGAATAAATTGATTAATTTCAAATTCTAAAATTTTTAAAAATCACCTTATAATAGAGAGTAGACGGCAATAAATTAACTTATTAATATTTTATTTAATAAATTTAGCTAATATTTTTTACAAAAGAAGTAACATTAAAAAAAAAAAAATTAGTCATTTCTAATTATTAAATTAATTACATTTTTTTTAATTTATAAGCATAATTCAATACCTTTTGTTAAAATGATGATGTAAAAGAAAAAATACTTTGATAATTTAGATGATGTAATTAATATTTTATTTTATTATTTAGCCTTTAAATTTTTTTTTTTTATATCAAAGTTTTTAAATGCTTCATCTTTAGCGGTTTACACTGACATCTAAATTAATATAATGTAAACAAATTTAAATAATTTATTTTTTTAATGAATAAATTGATTTTATCTTTCAAACAAAAATTAAAATTTTTTAAATTTATGAAATAATTTATCCTATCTAAATTAATCTAATATAATATGAAATAATCTAAAAAATAATAGAAAGAAATAGCTTATTTATGAGAAGTTATAATCTTTTTGTTCAACTTTATCAACTTGCACTAATCTCTCGATTTTGAATCTCAAAATTAGGTAACAATTTGTTTATTTAGATATTTAAAAAGCTTTTCTCATTTTTTGTTTGCTAATTTTAAAGTTAAAGCAAATTTTCTATTTTTTTTATTCAAATTACTTTCATTTATTATAAAAAAATTTAAATTTAATTCCATTTAGCACATTATAGACATTAAAATGAAATATTTATATTTAAAATATTTACTTTTTCAAATTAAAAATTATATAAATTTATATTATTAATATAAGTTCAAATAGTGTTGATGCTTAAAGTTTATGTTAATTGGGCACAGCTTTGTCAATATGTGATAATCTCTCAACTTTATCTCTTAATCTTTTGTAAATTAACATTTTGTTTATTTTTTTTTGAAAAGAAAAAGGAAAATAAATCTGTTCTTATTTAGTTTGATAAATTTATTATCAATTTTATGTTTATTTATTTTATTTTTTGCTGCATTTTGATTTTCTACATGCCAGATTTTTTTATGAATAAATATAAATTTTATTAAAAATTTATAGTGGAAACGAAATAAATTCATAGGGCATATCTGCTTTATGTTCTGGATTGTCATAATGCAAAAATCTGAGAAGTTTAACCCTTAATCTTGAGTAATAAATAAATACAAGTTTTATTTTATTATTTCAAACAGATTTTATTTTTATATACATAATAAATACTTATGCAGTTCTTTTTTTAATGAATTTTTTTGAATATTTTTAATTTTAATTATTCTTTTTTTAAATCGAAACATAAATTTAACCCTTTTTACAATTTATTTAAACAATAATTTGGTTTCATTATTTAAAAAGCCTTTGTAAAATTGGTTCATAGGGCACATAGGTTTTAGGCTCTAATTTAACAAGGTGTATTCATCTCTCTGCTTTGACTCTCTACCTTGGGTACAAATTGTTTATTAATTAAATCTTAATCTAACTGTTTAGAACTAAATTAACAAACCAATTATTTATTTATTTTATGTTTTTTAGCTTTAAATATATTTGATAAAGCTTGAAATAAAAATTTATTATTTGGATAAAGATACAATCAGATAGGTGCATAAGGGGCATCAGATTTAGGTACTTTTTTATCAAAGTGCGCCAATCTAAACATTTTATAACTTTACCTTTCGTAAAATTAATTTTTTATCAAACAATTTTTTTATTTAATTTCTTATTTTTGGGAATTTATTTAAGAAAATAATTTTTTTTTTATTACAAAATTTATCTTTTTAATTTTTAAAATTTGCATCTATTTTTTGAAATATTTATTTAATATAACTCATCTTAAAAATTATGATAGTGATAATAAAATCGGGGCAAATGGGGCATCAGCTTTATGCTCTGCTTTATCAACTTGTGCTAATCTTTAAACATTTTTCCTTGAAATTGAGTAAATATTTTTTATTTACTTATTTTTTAGAATTATTTAATCTTAATTTTTAATAATTTGAAAGATAAAATGATATTGGTGTTTATGGTACATCAGCGTTAAGTTCTGCACTGCCAAATTACATAAATCTCATTAATTTAACATTAGGTCTTGAGTAAAAATATTTATTATTTTTGTTAATCAATTTTTTGAAATTAAATAACTTAGATCTTAGTATTTTTGTCTGTTGAAATTTTGATTTCTTTCTTCAATAGTTTAAAGTTTAATAATTTATTTATTTATTTATTAATTAATTATTTTATTTATTTTAAATGGATTTTTCATTTTCAATTAGAATTTTAATTATTATTCATATTCTATTCAATTCAAATATTAACAAATGTAAAGCTCTAACAATATCAGTGATGAGGGCACAAAAAATTTAAGTGCAGCTTTGTCGTTATGCAATAATCTCTCAACTTTGATGCTTAACTTACAGTAATAAAATTGTTTTTTTTAATACTTAAAATTATTTCTTTGTTTCTGATTTTTAAAATTTATAAAGAATTCATTTTTTTAATTTTACTTTTACAATTTAAGTTTACTCTATAAATTTAATGTTTTCACCTTAGTTAAAACACTAATTTATACTTACAAATAATAGGGAGAATTAAATAACAGGTGTAGGTGCATCAGAATTAGGTTCTTAATTATCAAAGTGTTCCAACCTTTCAAACTTAATACTTAATATTTAGTAAATTTATTAACTTACTTACTTTTTTGTAATTAAAATCACGTTTTATTAGATGTTAGTATTTATTTTATCATTAATATTTTAAAGCTATAATAATATTGATGGCCACGGAGCATTAAATTTAATAAACGGATTATCAAAAAGTAGCAGCCTTTCAATTTTGACATTAACACTTTGGTAAAAATATTTATTTATATTAGTAATTTGAAGCAAATCTTAGGTGAAAAATAAAAAGATTTGAATTGTTTATTTTTATTTATTTTTAAATTTAATCTAATTTATTTATTCCTTCAGTTTTAATTAGGCAATCACTTTTTTCAAAATATTTCATTTAAGTTTATCTGTCTTTTTTCTTAAAAATTAATAATATATTTAAAGTTAAAACGCACTAAACGAACAAGATCAAACTAAATTAAATTAAAAGATTCTTAAGGTGAAGAGATTGGTATTAAAATATATATATTTGTGAATTGTTATATTTACTTTTGCATATTTAGATTGTTTATTTTGATGCATAAAATGTTCTGAAATTTTAATGTTAATATTTTCATAAATAAACTTTCTATATGTATCTGAATCTCCTGATTCATCTTCATATATAAATATTAAATAATAATAATAAAATATGTACATTAAAATAAGATAAGGATTTTAAATTACTAAATAATTTAAGATATTATTAATATAATTAATATAAAAGCTAAATATAATATAAACGAATTAAGTTTTTTTTGTTAATTAATAATTTTTATTAATAGATAATTTAGTAATCAGAGTAAAGATATGTTTTTAAGAATTTTTAGTTAGTTAATTATTCATTTGTTCAATTAGGCAAGTGTTTAAATTATTTCATTTTTTTGATAAGATTCAACTCACGAAATGATAACGCTTTCACAAAAAGTTCCAATGTTATCTAAGCTAATTTTTTAGCTTTTTTTAGTGTTAATTTATTAAATTAAAATTATTTTAAATGAAAACCCATTTTATTTGAATTTTTTGATTTATTGCTTTAATATGAGGTATTCAATATTGTTTGACATACTTTCAGTTTCTTCAATTAAGTAGGCTGCTTGATTAATTAAAGGTAGTATTTGTTCATTTAATTCATTTACTTTTTTTTAGTATTCTTAGATTAAGGTTTTCTCTTTTTAGGTATTACATTCAATCTAAGAGCAAACAGTTTCACACTCAAGTTTATTTTCAACAACAATAATAATTTACTCATCGATATTATAATCATCAGGGTTAACCTATTTTTGCAAGTCTTCTAAGAATTTTAAGTTAAGTAGATCAATTTTTTATTCATATTGGTTAATTTGTTTGAGTATTTTTTTGATTTTACTTTTCATGTTTAAGTTGTTTGATACTCCATTTATGCAGCCCATTTTATCTGCAATTATTTTTTATGAATTTTGTGTGATTATTTTGGTAATTAGTTTTTTGTATATAATTTTTAATTATTATTTATATAAAAGTACTTATGACAATTTACATTTATATCTTAATTTATACTAAAAAAAGGATTTCTAAATTCCCCAGTCATTCATTCAAAATGTTTAAGATTATCAAAAAGTACTTACTTTATTTATCTTTCACGTTTTTTGGTGAATTTTATTCACTTATCTAAAAACTAACTGAATGATAAAATTTTTTATATGTTAGATCAATAAAATTATTTAATCCTTACAAAAATCAAGAATAAACACTCTATATAAATATAATCTTTCATTGTTTCATGAAAAAATTTAGATTAAAACATCTATATTTGAATATTTTTGTTTTTATTTAATTTGTGTCTTTAAATAAAATCAGATTTGTTATAAAAAATTTACGTATTAATCAATTCCAAACATAATTTTGTGCTGTTTTCATTTATCTCTTTCTCAAAAGCAAAATTCTAGCTTTTGTTTTTTCTTTCAATTTGATAAAAGAAACCTTTTTACACATGAATAAAATGAAATTAAGTTAATTTTCAAAATAAAAGTCAAGAAATAATTTAAATCTTTATATTTTAGGTTTGAGTTTAAGTATAAATATTTTAATTATTTTGTTTTTTTTCATTCTCCTATCTTAAAATTGATAATAAGATTTATTCAGAAAATAGAAAAATTAATAACTTTGTATTAATTTAATATCCAACAAGATTACAAGATTTTTCATTCTATCTTAAATTAAAAATCAGCATTCAAGCTCTACTTTTTAAGCTGCAAATTTTGATTATAATTTTTTATTAATTATTCTGTGAAATTAGATAAAGAAATACATTTTTTATTTTTGGCATTATTCAAATATGAAAAAATTCAATTTCTATTAAAAGAATATTTTAAAATTAAAATAAATAATTTTAAATATTTTTAAAAATGAATGATTTTTAATACTAAAAATTAAGAAAAACATTCAAAACAACAACAGCAACATTAATTATGTATCAATTAATCATAAAATTATTTTGTGGTTTGGCTTAATGAAAATAATATAACATAATAGATATGTTCTCACATAAATGGATTGATTTTATTTTTATCAGCTAGCTTGTAAACATAAAAAAACTTTTATCATCTTATTAGTTTTTGATCATATATTCAAATAAATCTAATTCGATATATTCTTGATTGATTTATTTAAATCCAGCTCAATCAATTTGTATAAAATTATCCTGAAATTTTTTAAGTTTAAAAATTTCTTTCAATCTTGAATTAAAGAAAACATGAATTGAAATTATCTCCAAAAATAATAAGATTTAGGTAAGAAGTAATTAAAATATGACTTGTTATTAATTAAACAAACAAATACTAAATATATGATTTCATTATATTTATTTAATTTATTAAATATCTAAAATTGAGTAAGCACATAAAATAATTTTATATTTGATTATGCAAGTATTAAATTGTTATCTTAGATTAACAAGCTAAAATAATCTTACTTATTTAAATTATCAAGATGCTTTTTTACCATTACTATAATAATAATAATTATTATTATATTTATTTTAGAGGTTCTGTAATTTACAGCAGCGAAAGTAACAAATTATTAAAATCTAAAATTCATTTATTTATGATTAATCGAATAATTGAGTTATTTCAATTAATCTCTAAACAATTAGATTGCTAGCTAACCCTTTTAAATAATAAATATTAAAAATCAATTTATGATGACATTCTAGCTCAAAACCTTATAGCTTTCTAGTTTATTACCTTTGTGATAGCTTTGTTAATTTATATCAAGAATCTCATACTGAAGCTCGTTTTAATAAAACGATTTAATATACTATTTTAAGATAAGAAAGTTATTATTTTAATAAGCAGTGCAATTTTCTGTGTAAAAAATCCCTTTTAAAACATGACATTTTAAGACATTTAAATACTTTTAGATTTTATATCTATATTTTTGAAGCATTTGATGTTGACAATATTAAAGTTCATCCTTATCGAAAAATGAAGAACTAGATTCTGTGTGAAATATAATTATTTTTTTATCATCAATCTAATAGCAACTAGGATTAAGTAGCCGTTTTAAATTGATAAGCAGCTTTTTATTGGCTTTATTGATTTTTTTTTCGATTTCATACATATTTTACACTACATTTTTTATTTAGTTTTTAATTTAGTCATAGCCTTCGCAGCAACCGTTTGTGTTTCCCATTTCGTTTATTTTGTTGGTGTTTTAATTTATTTTATTTTTGTTAATTGTATTATAAAAGTTAAATTGAAAATATTTGCATAAATTGGTTTTAATATTTTTAAATAAATATCAAATAATTTTCTTAATTAAAATTTCAGTTGTTAGTTAGGAACTCTTAGCAAATTAAAATACTAAACAAATATCCTATAAAATTCAATAGATTGATTATTTTATGTGCAGCCGATATTTTTAAACCTTTTTGTTAATATTCATGAATAATTTAAGTTTATAAATGATGATTAAAAATGAATGAACAATATAAAATTTGTTAAAGCACAGATATTTTTTTATCAAAAATATTTTATTCTATTAGAAAATATATTTACTTTTAACATGAATAAACAAACATATCTGTTTTAAATATGAATAAATATATTTGAACAAATGACTTACTTTAAATATGATTTATTTAAACCTGTTTTTCAGTAATAGAAAAATGAGTGATAGATATAAATTATTAATTTGATTTATCGTTTACATAATTTCAATCAATAATTTGTGTAAACAGCAAAATTTATTTATATTTGCTCAAAATGTATATTAATTATCAATCTTATTTTAATTAAATTTTCAAAACTAATCATATGACTTTAAATTTTGTTTCTAAAAATAGTAAATTAAATAAATAGAAATGAAAATGCAGTAAGCCTATCACGAGACCAGCCAGCAAGTTAAGGAGACATTTTCTTTTAGTAAAGAATATATGTTTTATTTTCAATAAAAGAAAATTTATGACAATACTAACAATGTAAATAAATAGTTGAGTGTTTTAAAATTGTATTTTATTCTACCAAAATTTTATTTAGGTAATTTTGAGTGTTAATTAATGTAAATCTAAATTCAATTATGTTAAATTCTGATTTAACTTGATTTGTTTGTTAATCTAAAATTTTCTATCTAGTTGTATTAATTAGATAATAGAACTCTTCTAGAAATATTCTTCTTAATTAACTTTTTCTAAAAAAATTTACTTTTTTAAGAGGATGTTAGCTTTTTATGTAAAATATTAATAAAGCCATGCTAATTTTAATTTCATAATATTTATTACTAATTAACTTTTTTATCATAGATATTTTTATTTCCAGCGATAACTATTTCTAGAATCATCTAAAAGCAAATATATAATAATTATTATTATTTTAAAAATTACTATATTCTAGTGAAAAAAAGCAGTTTTAAAACTTTTATTTGAAAGGAAATAAATATATATTTATAATTAATTCCATTATTCTCCTCAATAGTATTAAAAATATCTTAAATGAATATTAATTTATAATATTTTTTTGTATTTTTCCCCTTAATTCTCCAAGAAACAAAAATATTATTCATTCTATAAAATTGATTACATTCATATATTTAATTTTACTCTTACCAAAAAAATTATTTTTGATAAAATTTTCATTTCTAATAAAATTCTATTGAGTCTTTATAAATAAATTATCATTACCAATAAAAATAATTTATTTATTGCTTTGAAGTCTTTTTGAGATTTTGAGAAACTTTATTGAACTTAGTTTATTTATATTTAGTTATTTTTAACAAATAAAATCTTACTTTTTTGCAAGCCTAATATTTGTAAAATGAATATTTTAAAAGTTAATTGAATAACTATTAATTTACAAACAGTTTATCTATCTTGATTGAGACATGAAAATAAATTAATGTTTTATCAAATTAAATACAATTTATTGATAAAAAATAACTTAATATATGGCTTCTGGATTAAAAAAATCATTTATTGATTTTTACTGAGAATCAATTCATTAATTAAAAGAATTTAATTTGTAAATGTAAATCTTAGAATTAATTAATAATAATAATAAAACTAAAAGGAAATCTTTTTGAAACATTTTATGAAATTATTGAAATAAATTAATTTTACTTATTTGAAAAATATTCAAATTTTATGTTCTAAATTAAATAAAGACTAGCTTTTTCTATTAAAAGTTCAAAATAAATAAAAACTATCATTTTAATTAATTATTAGTAATAATAAAATAAATAAATGGAATTAAATAAATAAGTAGCGCTTTAAAACTAGACTTAATAAGAACTTTAACAAATTTTTCAAGTAAATGGATAAATTGAAGAAAATTAATAGTTATTTATAAGCTAAAATGATGTAAGCAAAGATAATAAAAGTAGTTAAAATTTACACAAATTAAATAAGAACATTTCAATCATCTAGAAAGGAGAAAACTTAGAAATCTAAACACTTAGCAGTTTGTTTAATGATGCTATATAAAATTTGAAAGAATTAGAAGCTTTTTTGTTAAAAGTAAAGAATGTTAAAAAAATTAAATTAAATATGAGTGTTTAATTCAAAGATAGTCAAGGGAGACTTAACTTTTCTTAAAATATGTTAAAGTTAGCTAATTCAACTTCTTTCGTAAGATAGATTAGTTTAAAAATAACTGGAAACATTTCTAAAGAGTAATCAAAAAGATTAATTGAGTCTTTCAAAAGTTTTCCGATACTTAACAGTTTAGAGCTCAACTATCATTAAAGCATTCTTGACGATGATGTAGCAGAAGGAATTTCTCAATAAATTAATGAAATTCAAACTCTGCATATTTTGAAAATATTTGCAAAAATAGAAGATTTTATTTCAAAAAAATTATCTAGGAAGAGTATAATTAATATTAATAACGCTTGCTACAAACTTATGAATTTAGAAATATTTTAATTTCCTTATCTGTTGGAGAGAGTTACAAAAGAATATATACTTCCTGTATCTAATTTCTTATATTATAGAGCATCCAGCTCCTATAATTATTCATTATAACATTTTTTACCCTTTTAAATGGAAGATTTTACCCAATTTAAGCAAATACTAGAATAGAGAAGAAATTAAATAACCTAAATTATCTTCTATGAATATTAGACTTACTTCCATCATACTGATTTTATAGATATTACAGAACAAGACTATCAAAAAAGGCTTGATATGGTCTTTGATCTCCCTTATTTAACATATTTCTTCACAAATTTCTACGCCTTTAACGATAGCTAATATTCAAAAATAAATTAAAAAATATGTCAAATTCAAGGCTTACTTTCACAAAGAATGAAATTTTTGATCCAAATCATTGCCTTCCAAAAATTTCTTTCTCTACCATTGAAAATTAACCCTCATTTAGTTCTACTTGATTTGCACATTGATTGAAATACAAATTTATATTCACATGATATGTCTTTCCTAATTATACATATTTGTATCATTTATTGTTTTAAATTACTTTTAAGCGTTGAATTTGCATTTTAGTTATTTTTATTTTTTAGTTTTTGTTCAAACATACTTACTTTATATTTATTTTGATCCATTGTTTATCAGAAAAGTTTTATTAGTAAATTGTTACATGAAAAGTATTTTTACATTTTTTAAATATCCTTTCCACTTATTATTTAATTCTAAGCTAGGATTTCATATATTTATCTTTTTTATCTTCATTTTACTTAAAATTTTTATTAAATAAAAAACAAAAAATAAAATCAATAAATGAATCAATAAAACAAATTTTTGTTTGATATCTATTTTTTATTTATCTTTGAAAATTCTACAAAGATATATTTAAAAAAAAACGAAAAAAATTAAACCGATAAACGAATGAATAAACAAATTGTTTGTTTGTTATCTATTTTTTATTTATCTTTGAAAAATTTACAATAAAAAAAATATTTTAAAATAATGAACAAACGAATAAATAAATAATTTTTGCTTTATTCAAAATTGTTTTCTAAAAAAATATTTTTAATTTATTTATTTTTAAGAACATTTTGACTTAATAATTTTTAAATCAGAAAGCAAATTTGAAATAAACAAGCTTTTTAAGTTTTCTCATGATTGTTTTTTTCAAGAAAACAAAATCATCAATATAAAGTATTAAGTGATTAAGATTTTTATATTTGGCTAAAGTAAATATTAGCTCAAAATATTTAATTTTAGGTCCATATGGATTATAGTTTTCTGCTTTTATTTCATCAAAGACAGTAATATTATATGTGCGAATATTCAATTACGATAATTCTAATGCTAGTTGTATAGAGCTTTCAATCTTTAAGAGAAATGTAACTTAAGTTAAGGCTTTTAAGTTTGAAAAACCCTACCATAAATTAACTTCTAAATTATCATTTTAAATCATTCTAGGAAATTCAAGAGCCAAATTAGTTAATGATTGGATTTATTTTATTCCTAATGCTAATCCTTAAATTTCTTCTATTTTTATGGTATGGATACTAATACTCAGTAAATTTAGCTATTCTAGCTTAGACAAACCCTTTCCTAGCTTAATAGCAGATTAGCTATCAGTATAAGCTAATTTACGTAACTTTAATTTAATGCTCCTGGCATTTTCTAACTTAGCTAAACTCTCACTTAAGTAAATAAAATAGTCTTCCTTGAGTAAATCTTATATTTAAATTTCTAAATTGGTTAATTCATTCAAAAAGCCCAACGTTTTTGCTTTTTAAATAAAATGTTTATTTTATATTTATTCAGGATAGCTACACATGTTAAAATTGAAATGCTTTAATTAAGTTAGATTTTTTAATGAGATGTCTACTTTGCTTTGTCCTTTCTTTTCAAAATTATTATTTGAATAAACTAGAAATTCTAAGTAAATTAGTTTAGTTAAATCTGCAATAGATTAGCTAAAAGCATTAAACCCTTTTTCTCCTATTTTATTAAACGAATTCGCTTTCAAAGCAAGGTGCTCTAAATTTTTTAAGCATTACAGTGCCTTGGCTATCTCTATAGAACCGCTATCGCAAATGTTAACATTTTATCCAATATCTAAATCGAGATATAAAAGATTGCTTAAGTAGGATATAGCTTAGCCTAATTTGATAGCTCCTTCAGGATTAATTAATGCTTGAATATTCAAACTAAGGTGAGTTAAATTATTTAAAGTCTTCAGAGCATCGCTTATGTTGATAATCAAATATTAATAATTGAATTTGAAGTCCATTTTGGCTGTCATCTAAAAATGAGTTAGATTTTCAAACTGAATCAGTCCTGATCTAAGTATTTCATACTCATTTTAGAGTATTTATTAATTGTTAAACGAGAGTGAAATATCAGTTATTTCTGTAGTTTGGCTATTTTTAGCATCCAAACATTTTATTTGCTTATTTAAAATAGAACCTATTTAATTTCTTTAGATAAATTCATAAAATTTTTGAGCCTCCATCTTATCTCTTTTTTTTATGTTATTATTTATTTGAACCTAATATTAATTAATTAATTTTTAAATGACTAATTTAATCAACAAGGCATGTATTAAGGACAAAACTTCTATTAATATTATTTATAAATTTAAAATTTCCTAGTATATAATTTATTAACAGCTAAGACCTATACATATTATTTTGAAAGTGAGTTTAACAAATTTGATTTTAATAATCATTTGAATTTTAATCAATAGAAAATAAAATAAAAAACGTTTTATTAAATTTCTAGGAGATGCTTTTAAAAATGCTTATTAAAAAATTAAACATTTAGATTTTAATATCAAAAAATACTCACAAATATTGATAAAATATTTTTGTTGTTTAAAATAGAAACATTTGAAATATGTTTTAAAATTCTTTTATTATTATTTTAAAATGAAAGATATTTTTAAGGCGATATAAATAGTATTTTGTTGTGTTAATAAAATAATGATAAAATGAAATAAGATGCTAATTTTATGTATTAAATTTCTAGGAGATGATTTTAAAAATGTTAATTAAAATTAAACACTTAGATTTTAATATCAAAAAAACTCACAAATATTACAAATTTTGATAAAATATTTTTGTTGTTTAAATAGAAACATTTGAAATATGTTTTAAACTTTTTTAATTATTATTTTATAATTAAAGATATTTTTAAGGTGTTAATAAATAAATATTTTGTAGTGTTAATAAATTAATGATAAAATGAAATAAGATGCTATTTTTATATATTAAATTTATAACCAAAAATTAAATTAGATTTAGAAAGTTAAATAGAAAAATTAATTTCTTAAAATCTTATATTTTTAGCTTAAGTTAAGAAATTATTACAATTTTAACAAATTAGCAATTATTTAAAAACTTTATCTACCTTTTCAAGCAAGATTCATAATATTTAACCTAGTGTAAACAAAATAGATATTGATAGAATGATATCTAATTATTATATTGATATGTTTTAATTTCATTAAATAAAAGAATTATTTACGAAATAGGTAGGAACTTATATTAAAAATTTAATACAGACAAGAATAAATTAATTTTAGAAATAAGTAAGATGGAAGTAGATTTATTTTTTATATATAATGTTTATTATGAAGATTAAGATTTGTGTTTGAGAATTTAAGTAGTTGATTGTTAAGTTAAATAACTTAAAATGGAACTCATTAAATTATAACGCTTTCGCAAAGAGTGCCAATAATATCTAAATTAGTATTTAGTGTTTATTTTTGGTTTATTTATTATTGCACTGTTAAAATTTTATATGAAAAGCCATTTTATTAGAATTTTTTTATGCATTATTTTAATACAGGGTATTCAATATTGCTTTACATACTAGTGTAGTTTTCAATATAGAATGCAGCTTAGTTAATCATTGGTTTTAATTTGTCATTTTGTTCAGCAATTTATCGTAGATATTCTTGGATTAAAATTTGCTCTTTTTTTACGCTGCAATCTAATTAAGAGCAGATTGTTTCGCACTCAGATTTATTTTCTACTATTATGACGATATTTTCATCAACTTGATATTCATCAGATTTAAGCATTTTTTACAAATCAGCAATGAATTATTAGTTGATTGCATTGATTTTTTCCTCATATTAGATCATAATATTTAACATTTTTTAGATTTTATTTTTTAAGTTTTGGTTGTTGTTTTAAACACCATTTACACAGCCCATTTTTGTTTAAATTTATTTATTTATTGTTAAGATATTTTCGAAATTAGTTTATTTGAATTATAATTTTTAGATTATTGATTATAATAAAGTGTATATCCTGATTTATCTCATTATTTAATACTATTGCTAATGCTTATAGAAAAAAGATATTTAATTTACCATTCAGTTTTCATTACACGAGATTACATTAATATTTTTTTTATTTTTCTTCAATTTCATTTGAAAATTTCTTTTTTCCCAAAAGACTAAAAAATTGACTAGTAATTTAAGTGAAGTGAATGGTTTTTTACAGAATTTATTGTAGCTTCTTATTTGCTAAAAACAAATAATTTAAATGGATATCACTTGACAAATTTAAGTTCATTATGTGTATTTAGTATCTTATCTTATTTAGCAAATAATAAATAAATAATTTAAAATAAATTAATAATCTTGAAAACATTTTCAAGAATTCTAATCAAAGGTATGTATCTATCTATATAACTGGTTAAGAATTACTTTTCGATTTGGTATTCAAAAATTAAATATAATAAGCTTTTTATATTTTAAGCATTGCTCATTTTTCTAATTAATGTTAAAGAAGCAAATTCAATTTTAGTTAGTAATTCAAAAATATTAAAAAAGAATTTTTCTAGAACTGCATAAATTTTCTAATCAAAATTGCATTCAAGCTTTATTTTCATGGCTAAAAACTTTTTTTAGTTTAATTAGCATTTCTACTGGATAAATATAAAATAACTGCAATTATTTTACTTATTTAAAATGAAATCTAGGTTTATAAAATGTATTATTTTATTTAAATGCATCAAAATAAAAAATACAAAAATACGCTTCTAGCAAAATATATTTATCAGAGTAAGGCTTACCATAAAATAAAAACACCAAACAATACTCGAATGGTAATAAATAATTATTGGGACAACCACAAATAAGTAAATTAATTAACTTTACCTCTAACTAGTAACAAACACATCAGAATGCGAGTCTTAAAGAAAAATTATAAATAAAATTGGATATTTTTAATTAAATTGATTGAGTCAAAATTACACAAAACACAAAATCCATCTTTATTTATTATTTTAAATTATTTATTCATTTCTTTATAGCCAAAAGTAAGAAGAAAATTTATAATAAAATAATTGATCTCTTAAATTATAATAATTAATTAATTTTATTTAATTGTAAGGTAAATAAATAAATATAATAAGTACTCACAAAAAAAGTATTCTCACAAGATTGTCAAATCCATAAATTATTGAACTAATATGAGTAAAAAATATACATATGCTTTATTTAATCTATCCTGAATTTTTTGAGTTCGTCGATATACAATCAATCTTCTTGTTTTAATTTTTTTTTGAAAAATACAAATCATCTAAGCTTACTTTAATTTAGATAAAGTTTTTAATGTATTTCCATATTTTATTATTTTGTTAGATAGATACATTTTTTGTAACTTTAAACTATTTAGCTGAAAAGTATTTTACAAAGTTTTATTTTGAATAATTTTAATAATTTTTAGTTTAAGGAAAAGAAGATTTTTATAAATTATAAATTTCTCACCTAAAATTTTAGTATAAATTTTTTCATGCTTAGTAAATAAAATCTGTTGAAAAAAATAATTTTAATAAACTTTTTACCAGTTAATTAATTATTATTTTTGAGTAAATGTCAAAATGTTGTAGTATATTTAAGTATTATATTATAATTTGTTGAAAAGACTAACTAAAAAACATTTTTATTACAATATAAAATTTATTATTTATTTAAGTAGATAGAATCAATTATTAAGAAATAAGTTCTACTTAGGAATTGATTTTAGAATATAAAACATATTTCTTTTTTGCCATCAACATTAATTAATTTATTTAAAGCTATTTGATGATAATTGAAGGTAGCTTTTGTCTAATAAGCTTCTAATATAAAATGACTTAATCCTATTTACTGATTAAAAGTTATTTTAAATTTCAATCTATTACATTTGTATTTATTAAAATTAGTTATTAAGATATTAATTATTATTTACATAAATAAAACTAAGTTGCAAAAGGAGTCTTGGTATTAATGGAGTATATTTAATTTAGATTAGAGCTTTGTAAAAAATTGTATGAAAAATTTTAAGACATTAATTAGCAAAAAATTTATTTATCCCTAAATATTTCTTTAGCCCTATAATTTTGTGAGCATTACATGCAAACTAAATAAAAATTTAATGATTTTGAAATAAAAAAGATTTGGTTTGTTAAAATAATAATTCAAAGTATAAAAGCAAAAAAAGAAATAAAATTCAATCTAAAATAATTTATTTATTTCTCAAAATTGACAATAATTTGTAAAATATTTATTTATTCCCAAATCTTTACTCATACAATTTTATAAGCAACAAATACATGCAAGTAAAGTAATTAAATCTAATAAAGAAAATTGAATGTGTTACAAATAATAGTTTAAAGTAAAATCAATACAGAAATTCAATCTAAAACATTTAATTTATTTCTCAAAAATATGTAATAACATCTAATTCATATTATTTAAAACATTTAAATTGTTGTTTTGCTTAGAAATAAATATTGGTTTGTAAATAGTCATTTATTTATTAACTTCTTATAATTTATTGCATTTTAAAAATTTTAATATAAAATTTACATTTTTTCAAAATAAATTATCAATTTTTAAACATTTTGCTTTCACTTATTTTTTACATTTTTAATTTTTCACCAGGATTGATTTTTGATAACATAATTTTTCTGAGTTTATTTGATATCCTAAAATAGACAGAAAAGAAGAAAATTCATAATTAAAAACTAGATAGTTTATTTTTAATATATTAAGAAGTATTCACCTTTAATTTATCTAAAAATCCCTAGTTATTTTTTTTAATGAGGTTGATTTTATTGAATTTGAATAAAAGCTAGCTCTACTTCCAAATTCATAACATTTTTTTTCGATAGGTAACTCTATCTTTAAAAATAAATTATTTTCAGGATATAAATTCAAGCTCTTTGTTTAATTATTTTTTTATTCAAATATTTTTTAAAAAATGAAAAATTAAACTATTTTTTAAATTTAAAATATTGAAATAAATGAAAAATAACTGACGACTGACTGACTGACTTACTGAATGACTTTCTTTTTAATGAAGAAAACCAAACAAAATAGAAAAAAAGAAATGATTTATATTTGATGTAAATTTAGAGATGAATAAATTATTTAAATTTTTGATGGTGTTTTAATTTTCATAATTACTAGTTTGATTAAATTCTTTTTGGTTTTTAGCCAGATTTAAGTTTGTAAGGCTGTAAAAAAAAAAGAATAAATTAAATAAGTTTATTTACAGGAATGAAAAAACAGGTAATAGATTCTTTCTAGAAAAATTGATTTTTTATTTTAAAAACTAATATTGTTAAGCTTTTAAATATATTAATTTTGTAAAAACATAACAAATACTCTTAAAAAAATGAAATAAATATTATTATTTTTAGCATTAGCAGCTTTTACATTAGCTCAAGTTACAAATTCAGTATAATTATCAAATGGGTTTGTTCTGACCTATCAAATTTCATCACCTAATATTATCTTTACCCTTACTGGATCCAATTAAGGATATGTAGCTCTTGGTTTTGGAGGTTTTGGCATGCGTTCTATTGATGCTGCTGCCTTTAAATGGGATGGAACAAAAGTAGTTGGTGAAGATAGAACTAATCTTGATAACCTATAAGTAGTAGAATTAGATACCGACTAAGGGTGTGTTAATAACATTACTGTAGATCCAACTTCTACTTATGATCCTTCAACTGGAAATTGGAATATTAAATTTAGTAGACCATTAAATACAAATGAAGCCAATTGCGATTAAATTATTTAACCAGAGACTTCTTAAAATTTAGCTTTTGCTCTCTTTAACGACTTTACTTGGTAGAGGCATAACTCTTAAAATTACTGGTAGTTAACTTTTTCTGCAAATGCTTAAAGTAACCCTACTATTTCTACTACTTCTTCATAACTCACCTAATTAACTTATATAACCTTCTTATTTGGATTGATAATTTTGATCTGAATATAAAAAAGTAGTAACAGTAAAATCTAACGAGAAACGAGATAACTTATTTTAAAGCAAATGTATTTTATTTAATAAAATTTACGCTATTGTAAAAATTATTTATTTACCCAATCCTTTTTAGTACTTTAATAAATGTTTAAAATTGTAAGATGCTTCTTTTGTTCTGGTTTTTGTTTTAAAAAAATATTTAGATCAATTCAATTTTGCCTTTAAAATTAAAATATGATTTTGAAAAATTAAATTTTTTTAACTTGAATTACATAGATAAATAAATAAATAAATAGATACATTATTTAACAGAAATTAATTTGATAACAAGACCACAATTTTAATTATTATTTTACCCAACTTAGTTTCTTCTATTTGAAAAATTTATAAATAAGAGAAAGAACGATGAATAGAGTTTTATGAATTTAATACGATATGCTAAATAAAATTATTATAAAAGTTAAATATTACTTAAAAAAATTAATTATAAATCTTTTATGGCTGATTGTTTATTCTGTTTAAATATTTTAGATTATCTCTTAATTAATATTAATAAATTTAAAGAAAAACTTTTTAATTATTTGTAAATATTTTATGAACCATTTAAATTAAATTAAATTTATTTTATTTTTTTTAAATATTCAAGTCTTCTTTATTAAATAAATTTTTTAGCTAATTCAAAGTTCAAAATAATCAAAAAGCATGTTTTAATTAAATTATTAGAAATAAATATATAAATAAATAAATAAATAGTGACTTTAAACTAGGTTTCATAAAAATCTTAATTGATTTTTCAATTAAATGGATAAATTGAAGAATATTAGTAATTACTTCAAAGCTAAAATTATGTAAGGAAAGATAATAAAAGTATTTCAATTTAGATAAGTTAAATAAGTACATTTTAATAACTCATAAAGGATAAAGCTTACAAATTTAAACGCTTAGCAGTTTGTTTAATGAAAAATAAATATCAAAGAATTAGAAGTTTTTTTGATAAAAGTAAAAATGTTAAAAAAGATGAATCTAAATGAGTGTTAAATACAAAGATATTCAGTTAATGGAGATACACATTTTCTTTAAAGTTAGCTAGTTAACTGCTTTCATAAATAAAGTATTAAATGTAAGAATATTACATACAATTAAAAATTTAAAACATTTTCAATTAAACTTTTTATTGTGAGTTTTTTTTTGAATAATTTATTTTTAGATTAGTAAGAAATTTGGCTTATTCAAAATTATTTAGCTTTCTAATGTTTTTACTTGTTTTTCAAGAAAATAAATGGTCAATATCAAGAATAAAAGATTAAATTCTTTATGTTTAGAGAAAGTAAATATTAACTCAAAGTATCAATTAATAATTTCTGTATTTTCGCTATTTTTAACATCAAAATATATTATTTTTTCATCAAATTAGGAATAAATTTTACATTTTTTAATAAATTTATAACTAAAATTATTACTAAACTTTTAGTCATTTAATAGAAAAGTGCTTTGATGTAATTATAATATAAAGATAAATTAAAATAAGATGAAATATTTTGGAATTATAAATATTTTCCTCTTATTAGGAAATCCAAAAATAAGAAATAAAAAGTGAAGTTCATAAATAAGCTTCTCTAGATGTTATCTTCTTTTTCAACAAAAATATTTTTTTTACCAGGTATAAATTAAATAAATGTTGATAGAGAGAGATATAAAATGTTATATTTTATTGCTATCGGAATAAAATAATAATTTACAACAGAAAGTATGAACTCATATTAAAATTATAATAATATATTACAAAATAGGGTGTCTATCTCCCCAGAAATTAGTGTTTTTTTTATACTCCTTTCGATTTTTGTAATATATATAATAGACACAAGAATAAATAGATTTTATAAATTAGTAAAGTAGATTATATATATATATATTTATTGATTTATATAGTAAGTAGATTAAGATTTATATTTAAGAATTTGAGTAATTGTTAAGTTAGTTAATTAAATCGCCTAATGTTATTTGTTAAGATGATTTTCATTAAATTATAATACTTTCGCAAAGGGAGCCAATCGTTTCTAAATTAACTTTTGGTTTTTATTTTTTGTTTATTTATTGCACTGAATAAATTTTATAAGAAAATCCAATTGATAAGAATTTTAGTATGCTTTGTTTTAATACTAGATATTCTGTGATTTTTTAGATGCTGTTGTAGTTTTAAATATAGAATAAAGCTTAGTTAACCAAAAACTTTATTTTGGCATTTAATTCAGAAGTTTATTTTATGTATTATTAGATTAAAATATGCTCTTTTTTATTGTTGCTATCTTATTAAGAGCAAACTGTTTCACACTCAGATTTATTATCTAGCACTACGATGATATTTTTATCAACATGATATTCGTTAGATTTAAGAACTTTTTTCAAATCAACAATCAATTATTAATTAATTGCATTAATATTTTCCTAGTAGTCGTTCATCATACTCAACATATTTTTAATTTGACTTTTCAGGTTAAGTTTATTTTATGCACCATTAACACAGCCCATTTTTGTTTAAATTTATTTATTTTAAGTAATTGTTAAGATATATTGAAATTAGTTTATTTGAATTATATTTTATAGATTATTGATTATAATAAAGTAGATAACCTGATTTATCTCATTATTTAATATTATGTTAATAATTATAGAAAAGAGATTATTAATTTTCCATTCAGTCAACACTTTTTTTTCTTATCTAAAATTGCATTTTTATTCATTTTTTTAATTTAAATTAATTTTTCACAAAAAAATAAAGATAAGTTAGTAATTTAAGCTGATTATCTTTTGAAAAGTTGTTTGTAGCCTCTTATTTACTAAAAATAATATATAGATAAATGAATAATTTTATTTGATATAACCTTTCTAAATTTGAAATCATTAGCGTATTCAAGAATTCTATTTGTGAAAACAATGATAACTTAAAAAACTCTTAATAATTTATGTAACATTTTTTTAAGTTTTAACTTGAAGATATTGTATAAATAGAGAGAGAATTAATTTTTTTATTTAAGATTTCAAAATGAGTTTTTACAGACAGACTTAGCATTCTTAGAACCTTACTCATTTTATAATTCAACTTTTATATTTTTTTTTATTCAGTAATACAAATTTTATAATAAATTCAATTTTATTCAGTAATTCAAGTATATTTAAAAAAGAATTTTTTTAGAACTCCCTCAAATTTTCTAAATCAAGTTGCAACATTCTAGCTTTCTTTTTTTTGCTAAATTTTTTCTAAAGCTTAATTGCCTTTACACTGAGTAAATCTAAAATAAAAGTTGTTTATTTTACTTATTTAAAATAAAAAATAGTTTTATTAATACTAATTTAAATGATTATTAATAATAAAGTTATAATAAATATTAATCCTTTAAATATTGAAGAGTGAAAATGTTTTTATTCGAACAAAATATATTTATTAGAGTAAGGCTTATTAAAAAGTAAAAACGACAAATCATTATTGAATGATGGTTAATTAATTCTGAGACAGCCTCAAACAAGTAAATTAATTAGCTTTACCACTAGCCATAAAATCATTGAATATAAGTCTTAATAAAAAAATAAAAATTTGGATATTTTTAATTAATCTATTCAATCAAAATTACACAAAATACATATCAATCTTGTTATTCTAGATAAGTAAATAAATAAATAAATAATTCCATATTTTACATCTAGATATAGGAAAAAGAAAAAAAAATTAATAATAAAATAACTTGATATCTGAAATTAAATTGATCAATAATTTATTTTATTCACTAATTAAGTAAATAATTATAAAAGGTACCCACAAAAAGTTCATAATATCATCAAATCTGCACACATATTTATTTAACTAAAACAAGTAAATAAATACTAGCAGAAAATACATTTTTTTAATTAATTTTATAATGTTTGTTTTATATATTTGTCATACATAATCTAATTTATTTATTTAATCTCTTATTTAATTACACATACTAGCTAAACTTAATTTAATTTGCATGGAATTTACATTTTTTGTTCCTATATGATTGATTGAAGATAATTTTTTTTATTTTAAATTATTTGGCTGTGTAATTTTTCGAAAAGCTCTATATTTAGTTAGCCTTTGATTATTTGAAGTTTGCTTTACAATAAAATTTTTAAAACTTATTCAGACTTTGTAAATAAATAGAGTAAAATCCATTATAAATGTAATTTATTTAAACTTTTTCCATTTAATTTTTAGAAGTAAATCTTAAAAATATTGTTGTGTGTTTAAAATAAAGTTTTTTTTTGTATTTTCTTTGCTTAAGCTAATATTTTTGTTGAAAAAATAGTATAAAAAACATTTTTGTAATCAAAAACTAAATAAGCTTACTTTAATTTACATAAAAAATTTTCTTATACTGTTTGTTGTCATTCCGTTTGAAGATATATTTTTTGAAATTTTTAATTATAGGCTGTTTAATGTTTGAAAAAACTCTATTTTTAGTTAGCCTATAATAATTTTAAGTTTTCTGATCAGTAAAATTGTTATAATTTATAAATCTCCAACCTCGAATATTTTTAATTAATATTTATTCAGGCTTAGTAAACATATTTAGTACCATCCATTAAAAATGTAAATATTTCAACTTTTACCATTTTTTTTAAAGTAAATCCTAAATATATTTTTTAATGCTTAAGAAAAATATTTTATTTGTATTTTATTGCTTAAGCTAACTGATCGTTGAAAATAATAGTTTAAAAATGTTTTTATAAACAACTAAAACAATTTACATTTTTTAACATATGTAAGTATACATAATAATTTATTGGTGTAATTAGGTTCGCTTAGGATAAAAGTTTCAATTATCACCACAAACAAACAAACAACTTTGCTTATAACTTTAACAATTTGAATAAATTATCATTTATACTGATAAATTAATCAGCAGAAATTGATAGCCACAATAAATAAATAAATAAATAAATAAATAAATAAATAAATAAATAAGTCAAAAAAGCAATCTTTTTTTAAACGCATAACTGATAAAAATTAGGCTTATTAATTTTTATAAGCCAAAATATCATTTTTATTAATATATTTTTTATTGTAAATTAATTGGTATTCTTACTGACTGACTGCGCGGTTTAGCTTTTTTTATTTTCACTTTTTTCTATAATACTTATTTAGACTTCCCAAATTTGATTATAGAGAGAGGAACCAAACAAAAACTTTGTCACATTATAAATCAACTAATTTTAATTTTTTTAGTCAACTTATCTAAATAATTTAGAGGAAAATTTAATGATTTACAGCTAAAAATTGCTAGCTTTCTAAAAGATTTTGTAAAAAATAAGCAAATATGGAAATTTTCTATCCATCTTTCAATTAAAATAATTGCTAAAAATTATGAATAATTATTGAAAATAAAAAAAAAAATAATATATATAATTATTGAAAATCTTCCTGCTGATAAAATTAATTATATTAAAATATTTTTTGCTTTTATTTCATATTTCGAAAATAAAAATCTATTTTATTTTATACTGAAATTTATGTTTTAAAAAGGTTTCCCTAATCAAATAATTTAAGTAAAAGTGATTGATTTTATTGTTAATGTTGTCAGTATTTATTCGAATAATAGAATTTATTTATTGTAAAATAAAGTAATATAAATGATAGCACAATTTAACTATTATAATATTATAATTATTTAATATATTAATTTATTAGGTTTATTAAAATGAGAAAATATTTGTTTATGAGGAAATTTAGTTCTATTTTTATCAAAACTTTATTAGTTAGATGAATGAATTTATTAATGATTTTCACCAATTAATTTTTATATAATTCAGTCAGTGATTAGAGTAAATATCAGTGGATTTAATTAATATTTACTATTTTTAGTAACTTTAGAATTTGTAAGTTGTTTAGTAAGATTGAAATGACTCATTAAATAATAACGCTTTCACAAAAAGTGCCTACGTTATCTAAGTTATTTATTTGGATATCTTCCTTTTAGTTTATTTATTAAATTGTAATTATTTTATATGAGAATCCATTTTACTAGAATTTTTTAATGTATTAATTTAATAAGAGGAACTCAATATTTTATTAGATGCTTTCGTGCTTCTTAATGTATTAGAGAGATTTTTCAACCAAAGGCTTAACTTTTTCATTATATTCAACAATCTATTGTTAGTAATTTTAGATTAAATTTTGTTCTTTTTTAACACAGCATTCTACTTATGAGCTAATAGTTTCACACTCACTTTTATTCTCTACAACAAGAATAACCTACTCATCAATTTGATAGTTATCAGGGTTAAGCATTTTTTGTAAATCTAAGAGGAATTTTTAGTTTATTTAATTTATTTTTTCTTCGTATTTTCTCATTGTTTTAACCATTTTTTTAATTTAATTTTTAATGTCTTGGTCATTTTATACGCCATTAACACAGCCCATTTTTCTTTTAATTAGTTTTTTTTTTAAATTATTTACCTTCTTTAAATTAATTATTTGTATAAGTATATTTTTTATTAATTGTTTATACAAAAGTACTTTTGCGCTTAGCCTTTTTATTTGGATAGATACTTTAAAGAAATATTCAAAATTTCCCATCTAATTAAAATTTTGTACTATCAAAATTTACATTTTTCTTCAATTGTTTTGGTGGAAATATTTAATGGTGTTAATCAATAATCTGTCGTTTAAATTTTTAAAAGAAAAAATCTATAAATATACAAAAATTAACAAAAATCTATAAAAAAAATATTTTCTAAACATTTTTTCTAATTATTTGACTTTAAATCTACATTTAAGCTAATTATTATTAATGTTTTATAGTTCATGTTTAAATCAGAGATACTTAGAACGTCAAACAAATTAATTATATAAAAATTTATATTAATTAATTTCAAATAGAATCATTCGAGAAGCTCTTTTCATTTATAAATTAAAAAAACAGCATTCTAGCTTTATATTTGTGTGTAATTAATTAGGTTAAGCTTTATCATTACATATAGACTTATTTATAAAATAGAAACCCCTGATTTTAATGTTATTATTGAAAGCAACCTTTTATTTGTGTAAAAAATAGGTCCATTTAAAATTTTAAATGTTAATCTAATATATACATATGCATTCAAAATACATTTTTTAATATTTTCACTTTACAAAAATATTGTTAATCAAGTGTATGGAAATTAATTCAAATTGAATAAACCACCACAAAATAGCTCTTACAACTATTTATAAATCAAATTATCTTCACACAATTCTAAAAATGGGAAAAAAATTAAGATCCTTTATTAAAGTTGATTTAGCCAAAATTGGAGAAAATTTTGATAAATTATTTCAACTTCAATATTTAGACAAAGATGATTTGATATTTCTAAAAAAGAATCAGATTTGCATAAAAATAAATTAATTTAACAAATAATAAAGTTATTAATGAGGATTTAATTTATTCATCCCTAAAAAAATAAAATAAATATAAATAAGACATTTTTTAAATCATTTAAAGAAGCACAATTTTCTACAAATTAACTCAGTAATTAATAAAAAAGAAATTTTGTCTTATTATTTTTCTTAATTCATAAATAATTCATAAACATAAAATTAATTGATTTTTTCACATTTATTTAGTTGATAAGCAGGCTAAATTAGCTTAATTTTGTGACAACATATTTTTATTATCATTTTTATGTTTTTTATTTGTAAAATTATAAGATGTTAATTATAAAATCTAAATTTATTTCATTTATTTATGATTGCTTTAATTTTGAGCTAATTTGAGTTATTTATTAAATTAAGCTGCGTCATTAACTATTAAAAATATAACAAAATTTGTTATTAAGCTTTTATTCTTTTTTTCTCATTTACTTTGTTGATAATCAAGCTAAAGTAGCTTAATTTTGCTTTATTATAATAATAGGATCAATTTACTGAATTATAAATTTTTTATACTATTTCTAAATTTGTTTACTTTATTTAAAGCCTTGCATCATGTGATCATAGAAACTCATACATAATTGACAATATTTATAAAAAATATCAAAATATATTTAGTTTTACTTAAAAAATAAAAAGATATCAAAATAATTTATTTTTTTCTAAATGTAAATATTAAAATTTAAATAAATGCTTCAAATTAGACTTAGCTTATAGATAGAATAGCATTTTCTTTAGCATAACAAATAAAATTTTTCTAAAAATAAAAACCAAACTAATAAACATAATCATGTATTTAAAAAAAATTAGTTAGCTAGTTAAAATACATAAATTTTAGTTATGGAAGTCTATGCTTTTGTTAGTGTAAGTACATAAATAAATAACTCTTTGTCTATTTGATTAAATTTGATTTCTTTATTGAAAAAATGTCTAGCCAATTTTAATTACTTAATGGAATTAATCTAGAAATTTATTGTATCAATTATTTTTTTCTTCTTCTATTTTATTTTTTAATAAAAATCTTAATTTATTCTATTCACAAATTCGAAACCAAAGTTTTTATTTAAAAAATAAATTCTAAAATATATTATACTTTCCAACTTTCTAGAAATTTTTTCAATATAACCCATGAAAATGAACCTGTATTTATAAGATTATATATTTAACATCATTTTTATATATACGGACTAATTAATATTTTAATATAAAATAGAAAACAATAAATATTTAAATAAATTTAGAATAATTAATTAATTGCAATGTCTAAGCATATCGATTGTAATTAATCAGAAGATGAAGAAAGAACTTTACGATTGAAAATTTAATTAAAAATTTCATCAAATAATAGTAATAGATAACCTATCATATAAGAAATATATGAAATATATAAACAAGTCTTACCTGAATACTATTGGATTAATACTTTGTTTATTAAATTTTACTCAAATTGAATATAATGTAAATTATTTTTAAAAATTATATTTCTTTTAAAGCGAATAAGTTAGAGAATTTAATAAGGTTTTTTTTAGCTATCTCAACTTAAATATTTTTTGCAATAGCTATTGAGTTTTAGTATATAAAATATTTCATTGAGTGTTTGTTTTTCTTACTTCTTTTCTTTTGTTTTTTGAATACCATTCAAAAAAGATAATAAATTAATTAAATAAAATTAATGAAGATCTTAGTTTTAATAACGCTATGAATAGGAAGAAATATTAATTACTATTAACAATAGTTTTTTGCCTATCTATCTATTTTATTAATAGTCTCTATTATCAAGATTTTAACATATTAAATTTGGATCAAATATTTTTTAGTAAATATATTCCTATATCACTTTTTTAATTTACTGAAATCACATTATAGATTCAATCTGAGATTAATAAAAGACAATATTTGTTCAATATGCGCAAGATCGATTAAAAAATATTCTAAATATTAATATATCTCTTATTTATCATTAATTTTCTAAATTTATATATTTGGCCTCTTATTAATTAATTTTATCCAAATTTATTCTTATTGAAAAATAAATAATGAATTAAATATTTCTAGAATTAATTAAATTAAGATAAATTATTTCTTATTAAATATCAAAAAAATAAATGATAAAATAATTAAAATATTTTAACAGCATAGAAGATGTAAGTATTTATTTTTTAATTAATTACTCTTTAATTTTCTTTTTACCATAAAAAAAGTTTTTAAGCTCTTAACTTTAAGCTCATACTGATCTCCATATTAGTTTCCGGTAAATTTAATTTATTTTAGTTAATCTAATTATTTTTATATAGCTATCAAGTTAAATCTTTTTTAAAAAATTATTCTAAAAGATATTATCATTATTATTTATTTAGTCAAATTTATATTTATACTTTTTTATTTTCAACTTTGCTTAAATTATTTATTAGTTTCTTTATTTTTAATTCATATTTATATTCATTTTTCCTTCTAACTAACATTTTCTTCAATTTTTAAAAATTAGAAATTAAATTAGTGCAAAAGGTGTCTCAGGTTTATGTTCTGGATTAGCAAAATGCACTAATCTCTCAAATTTGACCCTTAATCTCTCGTAAAAACAGCTTATTTGTTTTAGATTATGATATTTATTTATATAAAATGAATTAAAAGAATAATTTTTCTTTATTAAATTATTTAGTTTTTGATTCTGTTTATGTTTTTTTTTAATTTAAGCTATTTTTCATTTCATCCTTTGTTTAAATTATTTATTTTATTCTTAATTCATATTTTTTATTCATTTCTCCTTCTAACTAACTTATATTTTCTTCAATATTTAAAAAGGAAAAATAAAATTGGTGCAAACGGTGCCTCAGGTTTATGTTCTGGATTAGCAAAGTGCCCTAATCTCTCAAATTTGACCCTTCATCTCTAGTAAAAACAGCTTATTTGTTTTAAATTATATAAAATGAATTAAAAGAAAAACAATAATTTTTCTTTATTAAATTATTTAGTTTTTGATTCTGTTTATGTTTTTTTTAATTTAAGTTATTTTTCATTTACATCCTTTGTTTAAATTATTTATTTTATTCTTAATTCATATTTTTTATTCATTTTTCCTTCTAACTAACTTATATTTTCTTCAATATTTAAAAAGTGGCAATTAAATTGGTGCAAATGGTGCCTCAAGCATAGGTTCTGGATTAGCAAAGTGCACTAATCTCTCAAAATTGACCCTTGATCTCCGGTAAAAAACAGCTTTTTTGTTTTGAAATATGATATTTGTTAATATCAAATTGAATTAAAAGAAAAAAAATCTTTTTTCTTTATTTATTACTTTATTTAGTTTTTGATTCTGTTTGTTTATACTTTTTTTTATTTGGGTCATTTTTCATTTACTATTGAAATTATTTACTACTTTAATTATTCTTAATTCATATTTTTTATTCATTTTTCCTTCTTATTAACTAATATTTTGTTCAATCACTATTTAAAAAGTTTCAATTAAATTGGTGCAAATGGTGCATCTAGCTTAAGTTCTGGATTAGCTAAGTGCACTAATCTCTCAAATTTGACTCTTCATCTATAGTAAAAACAGATTATTTGTTTTAGATTAAGATATTTATTTATATCAAAATGAATTAAAAGAAAAACAATATTTTTTCTTTATTTATTTAGTTTTTGATTCTGATTGTATTTTTTTAATTTAAGTCATTTTTATTTTACAACATTTGCTTAAATTATTTTTTAGTTTGATTATTCTTAATTCATATTTTTATTCATTTTTCCTTCTAATAAATAATATTTTCTTCAATAATTAAATAGTAACAATTAAATTGGTACAAATGGTGCCTCAGGCATAGGTTATGGATTAGCAAAATGCACTAATCTCTCAAATTTGACCCTTTTTCTCAGGTAAAAACAGCTTATTTGTTTTAGATTGTTAAATTTTGTTTTTGATTCTATTTATATTTTTTTAATTTAAGTCATTTTTAATATACAGCCTTTGCTTAAATTATTTACAACTTTAATTATTCTTAATTCATATTTTTTATTCATTTTTCTTCTAACTAATATTTTCTTCAATTTTTAAAAAGTAGCAATTAAATTGGTGCAAAAGGTGCCTCAGGTTTATGTTTTGGATTAGCAAAGTGCACTAATCTCTCAAATTTGACCCTTGATCTCTCGTAAAAACAGCTTATTTGTCTTAAATTATGATATTTATTTATATCCAAATGAATTTAAAGAAACACAATCATTTTTCTTTATTAAATTATTTAGTTTTTGATTCTGTTTATATTTTTTTAATTTAGGTCATTTTTCATTTATAAATTTTGCTTAAATTATTTACTACTTTAATTATTCTTAATTCATATTTTTTATTCATTTTTCCTTCTAACTAACATTTTCTTCAATTTTTAAAAAGTAGTAATTAAATTGGTGCAAATGATGCCTCAGGATTAGGTACTGGATTAGCAAAGTGCCCTAATCTCTCAAATTTGACCCTTAATCTCTCGTAAAAACAGCTTATTTATTTTAAATTAAGATATTTATTTATATCCAAATTAATTAAAAGAAAAACAATCATTTTTCTTTATTAAATTATTTAGTTTTTGATTCTGTTTATATTTTTTTAATTTAAGTCATTTTTAAATTACAAATTTTGTTTAAATTATTTACTAGTTTGATTATTCTTAATTAACATTTTTTATTCTAATTTCCTTCTAACTAACTAATATTTTCTTCAATATTTAAAAAGTTTAAATTAAATTGATGGTTAAGGTGCCTCAGGCTTAGGTTCTGGATTAGCAAAGTGCACTTATCTCTCAAATTTAAACCTTGATCTCTCGTAAAAACAGCTAATTTGTTTTATATTACAATATTTATTTATATCCAAAGGAATTAAAAGAAAAACAAATTTTTTTATTTATTTATTTAGTTTTTGATTCTGTTTATACTTTTTTTAATTTAAATACTTTCGCTTAAATTATTTACTAGTTTGATTATTCTTAATTGATATTTTTTATTCATTTTTCCTTCTAACTAACATTTTCTTCAATTTTTAAAAAGTAGTAATTAAATTGGTGCAAATGATGCATCAGGATTAGGTACTAGATTAGCAAAGTGCCCTAATCTCTCAAATTTGACCCTTAATCTCTCGTAAAAACAGCTTATTTGTTTTAAATTATGATATTTATTTATATCCAAATGAATTAAATGAAAAATAATCATTTATCTTTATTAAAATATTTAGTTTTGGATTCTGTTTATATTTTTTTAATTTAAGTCATTTTTCATTTACAAATTTTGCTTAAATTATTTACTAGTTTGATTATTCTTAATTAACATTTTTTATTCTAATTTCCTTCTAACTAACTAATATTTTCTTCAATATTTAAAAAGTAGAAATTTAATTGATGCAAAAGGTGCCTCTAGCTTAAGTTCTGGATTAGCAAAGTGCACAAATCTCACAAATTTGACCCTTAATTTCCTGTAAAAACAGCTTATTTGTTTTAGATTATGATATTTATTCATATCCAAATGAATTAAAAGAAAAACAAACTTTTTTCTTTATTTATTTATTTAGTTTATGATTCTGAATATGTTTTTTTAATTTAAGTCATTTTTCATTTATAACCTATGCTTAAATTATTTACAAGTTTTATTATTCTTAATTCATATTTTATATTCATTTTTCCTTCTAACTAACTAATATTTTCTACAATATTTAAAAAGTGGCAATTAAATTGTTGCAAATGGTGCCTCAGACTTAGGTACTGGATTAGCAAACTGCACTAATCTCTCAAATTTGACCCTTTTTCTCAGGTAAATAAAGCTTATTTGTTTTATATTTTGATATTAAAAGAAAAATTATTTTTTTTTCTTTATTTATTTAGTTATAGATTCTGTTTATGTATTTTTTAATTTATTAATATTCTCTCAACTTTTTTTCTTTAGATGCAAATTACAATATGATAGGAATATCTTATCGTATCATAATTTACAGTAAAAAAAAATATATAATAATAATATTTAAGTTACATATTTATTGTTTATAAAAAAAAAATAATTTAATAAACAAAATATCAAAATATATATATAAATTTTATTTGATATTGAATTAATTCATTATTTTTATAATCATAAATAATGAAATAAAAAAGAAAAACAATATTTTTTTTTACAGATCAAATAATAAAAAATTAAAATTTAATGCAAAAATCAATTTTTTATTCATACATGAATATTACAATCTTGATTTTAAAGATCAATATTTTTCTTAATTAGTTTTTATTATTTTATTATATTGCATCTTTTTAATTACAGTAGAAAATAATTTATGGGTAGAGAATCACAATAAGATATTTTTTATTTACAACCTTTACTTATATTATTTATTTGTTTGATTATTCTTAATTCATATTTTATATTCATTTTTCCTTCTAACTGACTAATATATTCTTCAATATTTAAAAAGTGGCAATTAAATTGGTGTAAATGGTGCCTCAGGCTTAGGTACTGGATTAGCTAAGTGCACTAATCTCTCAAATTTGACCCTTGATCTCGAGTAAAAACAGTTTATTTGTTTTAGATTATGATCTATGTTGATACCAAAATGAATTAAAAGAAAAATAATCATTTTTCATTAATTACTTAGTTTTTGATTCTGATTATGTTTGTTTTTTAATTTAAATCATTTTTCATTAGCAACCTTTGCTTAAATAATTTTTTAGTTTGATTATTCTTAATTCATTTTTTTTTTTTTTTCATTTTTCCTTCTAACTAATATTTTATTCAATATTTAAAAAGACAAAATTAAATTTGTGTAAATGGTACCTCAGGCTTAGCTACTGGATTAGCAAAGTGCACTAATCTCTCAAATTTGACCCTTAATCTAAGGTAAAAACAGATTATTTGTTTTATATTATGATATTAAAAGAAAACAATATTTTTTCTTTATTAAATTATTTAGTTTTTGATTATGTTTATGTTTTTTTTAATTTAAGTTATTTTTCATTTACATCCTTTGCTTAAATTATTTACTAGTTTGGTAATTCTTAATTCATATTTTTTATTCATTTTTCCTTCTAACTTGCTTATATTTTTTTCAATATTTAAAAAGTTAAAATAATATTGGTGAAAATGGTGCCTCAGGCTTAGGTACTGGATTAGTAAAGTGCACTAATCTCTCAAATTTGACCCTTAATCTAAGGCAAAAACAGCTTATTTGTTTTAATTATTATATTAAAAGAAAACTATTTTTTTCTTTATTTATTACTTTATTTAGTTTTTGATTCTATTTATGTTTTTTTTAATTTAAGTTATTTTTTATTTACATCCTTTGCTTAAATTATTTACTAGTTTGATTATTCTTAATTCATATTTTTATTCATTTTTCCTTCTAACTTACTTATATTTTCTTCAATATTTAAAAAGGAAAAATAATATTGGTGCAAATGGTGTCTCAGGCTTAAGATTAGAAAAGTGCACTAATCTCTCAAATTTAACCCTTAATCTAAAGTAAAAACAGCTTATTTTTTTTTAATGTGATATTTATTTATATCAAAAGGAATTAAAAGAAAAATAATTTTTTTTCTTTATTAAATTATTTAGTTTTTGATTCTGATTATGTTTTTTTAATTTAAATCATTTTTCATTTACAACCAATTTGCTTAAATTATTAACTAGTATGATTATTCTTAATTCATATGTTTTATTCATTTTTCCATCTAACTAACTAATATTTTCTACAATATTTAAACAGTCTCAATTAAATTGGTGCGAATGGTGCTTTAGGCTTAGGTTCTGCATTAACAAAGTGCACTAATCTCTCAAATTTGACCCTTGATCTCGAGTAAAAACAGCTTATTTGTTTTATATTATGATCTTAAAAGAAAACAATTTTTTTCTTTATTTATTACTTTATTTAGTTTTTGATTATGTTTATTTTTTTAATTTAAGTCTTTTTCATTTATAACCTATGCTTAAAATATTTACTAGTATGATTATTCTTAATTAACATTTTTTATTCTAATTTCCTTCTAACTAACTAATATTTTCTTCAATATTTAAAAAGGGACAATAAAATTGGTGAAAATGGTGCCTCAGGCTTAATTACTAGATTAGAAAAGTGCGCTAATCTCTCAAATTTGACCCTTAATCTAATGTAAAAACAGCTTATTTGTTTTATATTATGATATTAAAAGAAAACAATTTTTTTCTTTATTTATTTTTTGATTCAGTTTATTTTTTTAATTTAAGTCATTTTTCATTTATAACCTATGCTTAAATTATTTAATAGTATAATTATTCTTAATTAACATTTTTTATTCTAATTTCCTTCTAACTAACTAATATTTTCTTCAATATTTAAAAAGTTTAAATAAAATTAATGATTAAGGTGCCTCAGGCTTAGGTTCTGGATTAGCAAAGTACACTTATCTCTCAAATTTAACCCTTAATCTCTTGTAAAAACAGCTAATTTGTTTTATATTATGATATTAAAAGAAAACAATATTTTTCTTTATTTATTACTTTATTTAGTTTTTGGTTCTGTTTATTTTTTTTAATTTAAGTAATTTTTCATTTATAACCTATGCTTAAATTATTTAAGAGTATGATTATTCTTAATTCATATTTTTTCTTCATTTTTCATACTAACTAACTAATATTTTCTTCAATATTTAAAAAGGGGCAATAAAATTGGTGCAAATGGTGTCTCAGACTTATGTTCTGGATTAGCAAAATGCACTAATCTCAAAAATTTGAATCTTGATCTGTGGTAAAAACAACTTATTTGTTTTGAATTGAGATATTTATTTATATCAAAAATAAATTAAAACGAAAACAATATTTTTACTTGGTTATTTTTGATTTATATTATGATATTAATTAAATATTTTTAAGATAAAATAATTAAAAAAAGAAACAAAATATAATTTATTAAAAATTTAATTAAACTATTTTTTTATTATTTATTTTATTTATTAAATAATTAAAATATTTATTCATTCTTATCTTATACCTAAAATTATTAATAGTTAAAATGTAATTAATAGATCACACAAAAATAAAATATTGAGCAAGTGCCTTAAAGCTAAAAGATTAGTTACTATAAATATAGGGTTATGATAAACAAAAAATGAAGCTTAGAAGAAGTCTCTGTCAGTAATAATCTTACAGAAAAATTTTTTATTTTAAAAATATATAAGAATTATACTAAGAGAAACAATATATAAATTTTTGCTTAAAAATTTATATTTTATATTTGTGAAAGAAATTAACAATCAATATACATAGATTTGTGGTAATAAATAAGTAATAAAGATAGATAGAATTAGTGAGATAGAGTTAATATTTCTCTATATATAATATTTATTTTTTTTAGTTAAAATGTCACCTTATTATCATAAATATTCAAAATTTTACAATACTTTTTGCTTCTTATTTCTTATTCTTTACTTTTTTATTTGAAAATAAACAAAAAAAAGAATATTATTATTTTATTTTTTTTAAAATTAACAATTTATTTTATAGAAGTCATTTTTAAGTAAAATATAAGCAAAAATTATTTATTTTAATTTTACTAAACTTTTAAATATGATAATTTTATTCTATTTAGATCAAGACAAATAAAATCTGTTTAAGAAATAAAATATATTTTATATTAACAATATTAATCAAAATATTATGTCCTAAACAAAAAGTTAATGTTTTTAAAATAAAATAAGCAGAATGAAAGAATAGCAAAAGATCTTTCAAATTTTATATGAAAAAGTATAAATGTATTTATCAATAGGACAAGTAAGGATTGTTTACTAATTATTTTATGGTAGATTTCTTAAGAATAAATAATTAAAACTTGCATATTAATTGATAAAAGCTTAAGAAACTGACTGTTTTAATTTATCTTAATTTTGTTTAGTAAATAAATAATAAAGAAAAAAAAAATTTTATATTTTAACCTTTTATTCAAAGAAATGATAAATGTTTTTATATTGAAGAATGCATAATAAATATTATGACTCAGTGATAATGAAAACTACATAACATAGTAGAAAATAAGAATATTAATTTATTATAAAGAAGTGTGTTTATTTATTTTTTTATTCTATAAGAAATAATTAATTAAATTTTTGTTTGCTTGTTTGTTTATTTGGTTTGTAATAAATCTCCACTAAATCTCCAACAAAACTCCTAAAATATATGTTGAGTTTCTTATTATTTTATATGTATAGTGAAGCGTGTTGTTAAAATATGTAAAGAAAAGTCATTTTTTGTTTTAATGTTTAGGGTTTTTTGATCTTTTGTTTATAGATATAAGAGGAAATAATTGCTTCTTATTATTTTTGTTTATCTAATTGCTTATTTTTTGTTACAGCTGCTTCGTAATTTAAGCTAAATAAATTAATTTAAATTGTTATTATAATTGATTTTAATAATTTTGCAGTTTACCCTAATCAAAAAACCTAGTGAGTGTGTTAGTTATTAATTATGTTAGTGTAAGATTACTAATTATGTTTTAAGTAAATTTTGTTATTAAATTTATAGGTAAATATATAGATATCTAGTATTATCTATTTATCCTATCGCTATCACAAATCTCCAGAGCTTTGTGATATAAATATTCCTTATTAATATTGATAGTACTTTTCACCTTACTATTGAAAATCTTCAAAACTTTATAACAATAAATTATTGTCATCGCTTTCAAATATAATTTAATACTGAAATTCATTTTAGAAGAACTATTTGACGTATTATTTCAAAATAAGATATTCGATATTATTTTAATAACTTGAGCAATTTTCAGAGAAAAAGAGACTTCTTTGCACATAGAATTATATCTCTTGTAAGCATTTATTAATTTTAATTTTATATTTTTAAATTATTTGTTGTAAACAATATTGAATTTCATCTTAGTCAAAATAAGATGAACGAGACTCGTAGTTTTAAATTATTATTGTCTTTCCTTAAATTCTAAAGCAAGAAGGATTTAGTTGATTTTCCATGTTTAAAAGAAACTTTTTATTAATTTTGTTAATTTTATTTTCTAATTTACTCATTCTCTCGACAATTTATTTTATTTCAAATTTAATTGATTAGCTGTTAAAGCTTGCATTGTTAATGTTTCCCATTTTATTTGATATTTTCTTTATTTTTACATTGAATTTTTTAGAAATTTAATATTAATAAATTTTGTTTAGATTTTTTTGATATATAAATAAATTTTCTTTGATTTGTCTATATTAATTAATATCCTTTGATTATGATTAATGTTTTTAGCTAACAATCTTCTAATAAAAACTATCTTGATCTTATTACTGATGACAAGTTATTTTGATGTAAAAATTAAGAATTTATATTAAAATCTATAACATTTATTAGTATATTAATAAAGCAATCAATTTTATATATTTTAACTATTTTTGTGTAATTTAAAACTAAACTTGAAAATGAAATCTTGGTTTTTATGGAAAGGATTTAGTCTAAATGTCTACTTCTGAAAAATGACTAAGGATAAATTGCAGACATCAATTAATTAAATATTTATTTATTTCTAAATCTTTATCTACATAAATTAAAAAGCGAAATATGAAAAGTAATTAGAAATTTAATTACTTTCTAATAAAGCAGATTTGATGTGTTAGAAATAATTGTTTGAAGTAAGATAGATAGATATAAATTGAAATTAAAAGTAATCTAGCAAGAAAATTTAATTCCTTTCTCAGATGTATTTTTATTCTAACATATCTAATTAATTAATACACAAAAAATTGCTATTTTCATTTAAAATCAAGTTTATAAATTATCATTCATAATTTTCTTAATAAAGTTATATTTAAAAAAATATTCAGAATAGATAATTATAAAAAACATTTTAATTTTTGACTAAAAAAACTTATATGTATTTATGTATTCTCAAATTTTGTTTATGCCTTAAAAAAATGTTCCATATTTTATTTTTAAAATACTTTTTAAAACACAGCTTATTTGATTACTATTTGTAGATAGATCGATAGATTTATTTATTTATTGATAGAAAACAAAAAAATTTATCACAAAAGTTTTTCTGTTTATTTTGAATAAAATAAAAATATCTTCTTTCACCTTCAATCAATGTTTTGTAAAAATGTAATATTATTTTTTTAAAAACTATAATTATTTCATCAATTATTGCTATACATATTTAAATATATTTTTTCATTAATACTTACTTCGCAAGTGATCAAATATATAGCTAATACATATAGTAAAAACATAAAAATTTAAAGATAAAATTATTTGCAATAATTATTATTCAAATGATTAAATTAATCATAATTTTTTTAAATCAATATATTTTTTAGCAAAATGGAATATTGAACAAACTGATTTAAAATCACGATATTATCCAATAAATTAAGAATTTAAAAGTCATTTTTTGGCTTTAAATTAAAATCAAATAAAAAAAAATTTAAATTACTTTTTTAATTGTTGTATTAAAATAGAAGCTTATTTTTGTTTCTAATTAAATTCAGAATTTAAATAAAAGAAATATGATTGAACTATGCATTCTTTTTTAAGAATTCAAAAGAATATTGTAGTAGACTCTATGACATTATTGAAATTTTTATTAAATAAATTGGTGTGTGTTATAGATGCTCTTTATTAGATTATATCAGATTAAGATTCACTTAGGAAGGATTATCAAAAATTTATATTTTTAATAGGATTAATTTCTTATAGCAATTATTTTCTAAATTTTAAGGAAAAAAATTCAAATTTCTTTTTAAATTAATTTTTTGATATTAAATTAAAATAGACGCTTATTTTTTTTATTTTTAATTAAAAATAGAAGTTTAAATAAAAGAAATATATTTGAACTGCTCATTCTTTTTCTAAGAATTCAAAAGAATGTTGTGGTAGACTATATGGTATTATTGGAATTTTTATTAAAAAAATTGCAGTGTGTTATAGATGCTCTTTATTAGGTTATATCAGATTAAGATTTAATTTTGATGGATTATCAAAAATTTTTATTTTTATTAGGATTTATTCTAAAAGCTATTATTTCCTCAATTTTAATTTTTGATTTTCTTTACATTTTCTATAATTTTATCTTCGAAAAGTTCTTTTTAAAATAATTAAATGGAGACGCTTGGTAATTAGAAAAATAATGATTGCATTTTAAAAATGATCTCAGTTAAATCTTAAGGTTTTAAAACTATTCTGGGATTTTTTAATAAACATAAATAAAATAAAATATTCAATAAAGAAAAATAAAATGATGAAACAAAAGCTTTCTTATAGTTATTGCTAATTTACGCTAATGAAAATTAACAATTTAAAGAATTCTTTAGTTTAAGAGCCTTGCTTGCTTAATAACTTAGAGTACAAATGCTAGATCCTCAACAATGTTCTAAATATAACTTTAAATTAGACATTTTAAAATTAATCTCAAAAGGAATATACAGATGCAGAATACTTCCTTCCTTTAGATGACAGTATTTGCTTAGAATCTTTTGAAGCTAAATACAATGGTAAAACGATAAAAGGAATAGTGAGAGAGAAAGAAGAAGCTAAAAAATAATACAATAAGAGTAAATAATAAGGAAATTTAGTCTCTTTTGCAAGCATCTAAGATAAAAATAGTAATTAAGTTGGGATAAAACTTGGAAATATTCCTCCAAAAGAATAAATAGAAATTCAGATCAAATTTTCTTAGTAGCTTAATATGATTTTAAACAAGTATTATGTTGCTTACATCCCTATTTAACAATTTGAAGGTATATTCTCAACTAACATGAGTAAGCCTAAGCTAAATTTAGAATTATTTTGTACAGGAAAAATAAATTTTGCTGAAACTAAAGGATTACTTACTGAAAAGAAAATTATCAATGAAAACACCTTAATATTTAATTTGAATGAATCCTTATTTAAAAAAGATTAAAAGCAAATGAATTTGTAAATTTTTTACTCTTATGAGGGAATGTTTGAGCCTCAAGTAATATTAGGATCGACTACTCTTCCTAATTCAAATCAAGATTTAAAAAATGCAACACAAGAAAAAAGGGAATCAGTGCTTGTGTCATTTATTCCAAATTTTAACTAGGAAATATCTTAAGAAATCGATGACTGTATGAAAGCAGCTTTAAATGATGGCAATGAGCTGTTATCAGATGAGTTTTAGTAGAAAATTAGTTAAGAGCTAGTTGATTATTTTGAATCTTCAAGAAGTGAATTTATTTTTTTGTTAGACAGAAGTGGATCAATGAATGGAAGGCCAATAAAAAAAGCAACTGAAGCTCTAAATTTATTTTTAAAAAGTCTTCCAGCTAACAGCTATTTTAATGTGTATAGCTTTGGGACTAGATATGATCCAATTTTTCCTAAATCTGTGCAATACACAGGAGAAGCTTTAGAAGCCGCTTTGAAAAAAATAAAAAATTTTAAGGCCAATCTGGGTAGAACAGATATTTTAAGCCCCTTGACAAATATTTTTGAAGTCTAAGAAAAAATAAACGGATACAACAAATAAATATTTTTACTAACTGATGGAGGAGTTAAAAACCGTGATAAGGTAATCCGTTTGATTAAAAAAAATAATAAGCATTGCAGAACACACTCAATAGGGTTTGGCTCTGGAGCTGATTAGCATTTAATTAATTAAAGTGCCATAGCAGGCAAAGGACTATCTAAAATAATAAATATGGACCAAGATTTATCCGAGGTAGTAATAGAAATGCTCCATATTTGTATAACACCTAGTCTTGATGATTTTAGTATCACTTATGACACCTCTATAGTTGAATCTACATACCCTGCTTCTACTGACTTCCCTAGTGTTTTCAAAGATGATATATTAAACATTCACTTTTTCTTTAAACCATAAGTTGAACTATCAAAGTTAACGGAAAGTCAAAGAAAAGTGAATATTAAATACTATGATTCAAAACAAAAGCAAAATATTTAAAAAGAAATTAAATTAGAAGTTCCGGATTCTTTTATCTGTAATACAAGTCTTTAAGAATCTGTTTTTAAATTAGGGAAGAATATGTAAATAAACGAATTCTTCATAAGCTAAGAAGAAGAAAATAGTAATGAATTTTTACAATAAGCTTTAGATTATTAATTGCTAACAGAAAAGACAGCCCTTATTTGTGGTATACAAGAGGCAAATGATGAACAAAAAGTTCAAATTTAAGCTTAAAAATAAAAAATTTAATAAGTAAAGTAATAGTTGAAATCAGAATTAAAACAATTAAAACCATAAAGAAAATATAAATGTTCTTTAAAAATGAAAAGTATTTGCCCAAAAGAGATTGAGAATTTGTCAGCAAAAAAGAAGATTTGTATAAAGAGAAACATGCAGTAAATAAATGAAGAATTTGATGATGAAGATAATAATTTTGATAATGATAAAGTCAGAAAAAGAAAAAGTATTACAACATAATAACCAAAGACAAAAAAGGAATAAAAAGTAGCTTCTAAACTAAAAAGTAACCAAGAAAATAATGAAAATATACTTAGTTCTAACTAAATATTCGAAGAGATAATTAGTTTAGTTGACCATTTAGGTATTTGGAAGTATGACTAAAACTTAATTAATAAATATCTATCAAAAAAATAAGACTGGGATAAAAACTTTGAAGAGTTATCATTTAATTTTACTAATAAAGATGTTCTTATGACATTATTTATTTTATGCATCCTTGAACTCTTCCAGATCCACAATAAATCAAAATGGATTTTGATAGTAAAAAAATCTCTGGTTTTTGTTAAAAAGAATATGAAATAAAACTAAAGCATTGAAGCTTTTAGAGAAAGCTTAAAATAAATAATTTAATGAAGTAATTTTATTTTTCTTTCTAAAAAAGTATGTTAGTATTTGGATAATTCTTCATATTTACTTTTTAACAAATGTCAAAATAATATCTCATTATCTGTATTATTGTCTAATAGTTAAATAATACTAGAATGCTGAACCTATTAGATAATGTTAAAATTCATAATTTATGCAAATTATTTTACTTTTCACTTTTAAAAAAATTATCTTTAATTTTAAAACTATAATTAGATGTTTTTTAGGTCAAATATTCAAAATTATTTTTTTATTGTCTTTAAATTTTAAAATAAAACTAAATATTGAAGCTATTTTCATTCTAAAAAGCTTAGTATTTTTGTATTTCAAAACTTATGTAAATATTTTTTCAACTAAAGACTAATAAAATGCCATTTTTAATTGTCTTTAAATTTTTAAATAATACTAAATGTTGAAGCTATTTTTCACTCTAAAAAACTGAATAATAAATAGTGTTTTCAAAATATAATTTAACATAAATTTGTAAGTAAAATATCACTTTTGAATTGTTTTTCCATTTTAAATAAAATCAGAGCTTTAAATCAATTTGAGAAAGCTTAAAATAATAAAAAATATAAAGAAATAATTTTATTTTCATTTAAAATAACTGAATTATTTATCGTATTTCAAAGCATAATTTGATATTTTTTAAACTGATATTCAAATAAAATATCATTATTTATTTAAATTTTTAAATAAAACAAAACATCAAACTATTTTTGATTTACAAAAATCTAAATAACATATAGTATCTCAAATTATAATTCTATATATTTTTTAATAAATGAATTTTTAAATAAATATCATTTTTATAATTTCTTTTAGATATTAATAGATTTGAAGCTATTAGAAAGGCTTGAAATTAATAATTTTATCTATTTTTATATTTTCATTCAAAAGCTCCTAATTTTTTGATTTCAAAACATAATTTGATATTTTTTAAGTTATATTCAAACAAAGTATAATATTTTTATTTTCTTTAAATTTTTTAGTTTTTTAAATGAATGATCTTGAACATAATAATTTAATTTTTCACATATAAAAGTAGATTTAATTCAGTAGAACAAAAAAAAAATGGTTATAGCATAATTTCTTAAATATCTATTTAGGTTCTACTTATTTAAATTAATGTCTGAGAGTAAATTAATTTAAAAATTTAAATAACAAAATTCATTAATGATTAAATTTGTTATGGTTACTTCGCAATTTTTAGTTCATTAACTAACTATTCTTGTTTGAATTATATTAATTACTTTTGATTGAATTTATTAATAAATTTACTGAGATATTTTAGATTCTACAGTAATATTGATTGTAAATTTCATATCTTTATTATCAAGTAACATTTTGTGTATTTCTTCTTATTAATTTTTCTTTTTAATGATCTAATAATTAATATTTTTGACTCATTAATAAAAGCTTAATAATTATTTTTCTATTTTTGTTTATGATCAAAATAAATATTAATTTATGTAATTTAAATTAGCGTGAGGAATTATAAATAGAAGAAAACAATTATTTGATTAAGCTAGTTTAATTGGTAAAGCAATTTTTTTGAAAAAACTATTAATAAAATAAATAAAAAATATTTTTTGGTTATTTGCAAATTAATTAATCATGAGATTATTTAATATGATTTTATAAATTTTATTTAAATAAATAAGAGAATTTAATATAAAGTTATACAAGAATAATTAAAATTTATAAGGTTTAAGATGATATTGGAAAATTATTTTAAATTGTTTATTAGTTTGTTATTTATTTATTTATTATAGAGGTTATTAATTAGTGTAATCAAAATTTATTTTAATAAACTGGAGAAACGGATTTCATTTTAACTTTTTTTTGTTCTGAGAATATCAGTTCATGATTACGCTTTCACATAATGAACCAATGTCTTCTAAAGTGCTAATTTTATTTTGTTTTTTAGTTTATTTGTAATCAGGAATCTAAAATTCATAAGTAAAATGATAGAATTTATTGATGTATCTCTCAAGGATGAGGAAGTGGATATTGTTGTTATATTTTTAACCACAGCTTTAGAGGGCAAGAGAAGCTTTGCAAATGTTGCATTGCAAGTAATCTTAGAATTCTTCTATCTTTTAGTAGTATTATTATATTAATTCACTATCAATATTTAAGTCACTAGGAATAGAGCACTATGTATCTTAATTATTATAGTTCTAAAAGATAATAACTAAATTATATTTAACTTTTAATTAGGTTTTATTTATTTGTTTTCTGATGTTTTTGTAAAATGTTTTGTTCAATTCGTAAAATTATGATTCAATGCTGTTGAAGATATCAATTAATTCTTTTATCTTTTCAATTTTTTGGTCTTTATCGACTGTATTTATGCAACCCATTTTATATTATTTTGTATTGATTTTTACTTTGACTTTAAATAGTTATTTAATTATTTTTGGGATTTATTTGTGTTATTTTTTTCTTTTTAAATTAATTAATTTTATTCATTATATTAAGAAGGCAAGGAGCGATTTTAATAATTAACATAAGAAAAGCATTGTCTAAAAAGAGGAAACGTGAAGTAAATTAAAGTAATAATAACCAGAATTCTTTATCTATTTTGCATTCAAAATGTCTATTTCTACTAACTATCAAGTTATTATTACATCAAAATCTGTTAGTATTCCTTTATCTTTTACAAAAACTCAATGAAAATCATTAATTCATTCTAAAAATTTATTTAAATACCCTTAAAATAATTTTATTCGCTCAATATTTTTTGTTAAAAATATATAAAATTATTTAAATTTTAAATTTATTTGCGTGAAGTAGAAATATTTAAAAAAGTAAAAGAAAGAAATCAATACTGTTTTAATTTGAAAAAATATGCGTGAAATTAGAGTGAATAACTATCTTATCTAGTAATCTTAAATTAATTATCTATTTCCTCTAATTAAAGTAAAAGTTAAAGTAAAAATCAAATCAAAACAAAAATAATTAATTTCTTTTCAACCTAGATAAATTTGTATAATCTGATCGAATCTAATTTGTATGCGTTTTTTTGCAATTTTTAAGATAATTTAAACGAGACAAAAAATAGTTTCAGTTTATTTTTTACAGATAAATAAATACCGCAATCTTTAGAGATTTGTTGATTAACTAAAAATAGATTTAATTGATAATCAAATCATAAAATTGATTATAATAAATAGTAGCAAATTATAATCGCATCTATTTTATTTATTAAATTATGATTATTGATAAATTTACATAAAATTTTACAAATTCAAAGTCTCTTTATAAAGTATATGATATGAGATTTGTATTAAGGGCCTGCTTAAATATTCAAGGAAATAAAATAGTTTAAAGATGCTTGGAATTATAATTAAAATTTAATCTTATCCTTGAAAGCGATAGCAATCATTTTTTCAACTAAAAATGTCTGCATAATATCAAAGAAAACCTTAATTAAAAGCTCGGTAGTATATTAATCTAAATAATTTAGTTACATTTAATTAATAAAGAAATTGTATATTTTTGAACAAGAATAAAGACAAACAAACAAACAAAAAATTGATTAACTAACAAAATCTATCTTTCTTTATTTAATTATATGTAATCTAAAGATATTGAATCCTATATATAAACATCGAGCTCAAACAAATAATATCCTTTTTACATAAACTATTAAGCTTACAAAATATATTTAGAAATTAATTTTATTCACAGAATATTTGATAACAAAAATAATTATTACACCGGTTTATGATAATAATTTGGTTATTTTGGCTCTTACAAGTGCAAATTTATAAATATTTTCCATTTACTTGAAGCATTGATGCTTATTATAAAATCCAATTTAAAAAAGTAATTAATTTTATAACCTAAAATGATTTATTCTTTTAAAAAAACACTCATTTAATTACAAATTAAATAGCTTATTATACATATTTTAATTAAGGTAAATTTTTGTCTAGCATTTAATTAATTTTGTTCTAAAAGGTTATTTTTCATTGATTATTTTTGCGATTAATAAAGATGTTAGATTTTAAACTAAAATAATAAGTTTTACATTATTGATTTAAGGTATGTTGTGAAAGACAATATAAAAATTGTATTAAAAAACAAAAATATTAAAATATATTCATTAAATAATAAAAATGCAAGCTCATTTCATTAAATTTATATATTCTTTTTTCTAATATTTAACCTTTTATTTATTTAATTCTTAAGTTTATTAGGAGATTTAAACTTAATTTATAATACATATAGTTTATTCCATTTCCTAAAAATGTTAAATATGGTAATATATCCTTGAAAAGTGTATGGCAATTAATGATAATAGTTAAAGAAGCAATATTACATATTTAACTTTTTATAATGCTGATATGATAATGAAAATTAATTGATCAATTATTATTTTTCTAAATCTCGCTAATAACTAAATTAAATTAAATAAAACAATAAAAAAAGCAATTAATTTTATGTTTATCGTGAAGTTAAATGAACATCATTTCCTCATTTTTAGATTTAAATTTCAATTAATAAATTTATTTATATATTTTCTTACTTTGTTTTTCATATTCTATTGCAGAAGATTAAATTTCTACTTAATATAGCAACTTTCTTTTACTATAATTCTAAGAAATAACATCTAAAAACTACATTATAATGGCTCTAAACTACTTATATTCATACTAAAAGAAAAATACCTTGTAGCAGATGATATTTCTAAATTTTTGAATTTTTATAGCTCATTTTAATAAATTGTACATATTAACTATTTTCAGTAAAACTTTCAATAAATATTATTAAATAATGAATTTTTATAATTTTAATTTTTGCATTTTGCAACTTTTTGCAAAAAATAAGTAATATTCTTTAGATAGATTCTACATATATAGTGAGATAGATGCAAATTATATTTTGATCTATTTTTACAGATAAAATATCATATTTAGTCATGAAGTTTGATATATTGATACTAAATAAACATATAACTTAACTCAAGGAAAGTAATTATTTCTAGAAACAATATTTTTGATGGAAGATTCATATGTATGGAAAGAAGAAGTTAAACTAAAATTTTTTTTCTAGAAAATATTTTCCTTGAATTAAATTTAATATTTGGCATCAATATTTCATATTTTTCTTCTAAATATTACACTTTATCTGCATCAATAGCACAAAATTTATTTTGAGTCTAACTATACATGATGATTTGTATTGAATTTTATTTGACAATTTAATAAAACTACTAGAACTACTTTTCTAGCCCAAAAGAAAATAAATATATTAACTAATTAATACGATTATTTAATTAAGAATTGAATGGTAAAATAATTTTTTTTTTATATAAACTAATTTGTAAATTATTAAGTGTTAACAGATTTTTCATCATTTTAAAAACAAAAACATATATTGAATAAAAATAAAATGTAGTCAATAACTATAAATATTGACAGCATATTAGCATTTCTTAATTAGGTAATAATATACTTTTGAATCTAAAATGTCTCCTAAATATTTTCCTTTCTCTAAAACATGTACACGAATTCTTAAATGATAAATACTTTTAAATCTCTGATTAATGAATTATAATAGATTGATCAATTATTATTTTTCAAAAGTGCCCTAATAACTTTTTAAAAATAAAATTGTTGAAATATTATTCAAAAATTAAATTTTACATTTATAATGAAGCTAAATAAAAATCATTTCCACTTTTTTAGATCTCATTTTAAAGTAATTATTATCTTTTCATATTTTCTTACTCAGTTCTTTTGTAAGAAATTACTGAAGGGCCATTTTGTTCCCAGTACTCAAATCCTAATATCATCTTTTAAATGGCTCCAAGCTTATTATATTCGAATTAAAAGTATGTATATCCATCATCAAAATATCCTTTAGTAGATAATACTTCTAGGCTTTTGAAATTTTTTAGCTCTTCTTAAATTACTTAAAGCAATAAGGC